>JAKZJZ010001609.1:0-26185 GCA_022702705.1 Papilionanthe hookeriana x Papilionanthe teres | reverse complement strand
GAGCAAAACTCGTTGTCGGTGGCGTCAATCTCGCTGTCGGCGGGCTAAGGCAAAATTGCCCAGTTTTGCTCTGGTCTGAATGCTTTCCAATTTTTTTCTATGTATCAAATATCGTGATGATTATAAATATAAATTTGAGTAGTAGAATTCATTTTATACCAAAAATAGTAATAAATCAAATAAATATACAATTATTACACCTAAATAAAGATCACTATGGGTTGCCTTCCATAAAGCGCTTGGTTTAACGTCGTCAGCCCGACCTATTCTAGCTATTAATCAGGTTGACTGAGCATTAAAACCTCTTTAAAATTTGGTATTTTTCGTTCAAAATATGGTTTTAATCTATGTCCATTTACTTTAAATCTGTGTCCAGTCTTTAGATATTCAATTTCTACAGCTCCGTATGTAAATATTTGAGTTATAGTGAAAGGTCCTAACCATCGAGATTTTAGTTTCCCAGGAAATAATTTCAATCTAGTATTATAAAGTAAAACTTCTTGTCCTGGTTCAGAATTTTTTTGGTTTCCGATCATGCCATAATTTCATTTTCTCTTTATAAATTCTATCGTCATTATAGGATTCATTTCTTAATTCTTCTAATTCATTCATCTGCAATAATCTCTTCTCACTAGCATCTTTTAAATTATAATTGAATTCTTTAATCGCCCAATACGCTTTGTGCTCTAATTCAACTGGTAAGTGAAATGTTTTTCCATAAATAAGCCTGTAAGGAGTCATTCCAATTGAGGTTTTATAAGCAGTCCTGTATGCCCATAATGCAGTGTCTAGTCTTGTAGACCAATCTAATCTACTAGGGTTTACAGTTTTTTCTAAAATTCGTTTAATTTCTCGATTAGAAACTTCAGCTAATCCACTAATTTGTGGATGATAAGCGATCGATATTTTATGAATAATGTTAAATTTTTTCATCAATTTCGAATATATTTATTCCTAAAATGGGATCCTCCGTCGGTGATAATCACTCTCGCATTCCATATCTTCGTGAAAATATTTTTCATTAAAAATTTTGAAACACTCATAGCATCACAACGAGGTAAGGCTTGTGCTTCAATCCATTTAGAAACATAATCAACAATAACTAATATATATGAGTTTCCAAATGAAGGAATAAATGGTCTCATGAAATATAATCCCCAAACATAAAAAATTTTAACTTCTAATATAAAATTCAGAGGCATTTCATTTCTTCTAGATATATTACCTACTCCTTGTGAAGCTTTCCCTATACTCAATTTGAGATTAAATTGGGTGGAGATATGAACTCATCAAATTGGGTTCACGGCTTGATGGGGAACAAGGTTGGAGCTTTTAGGAAGATCCAATTTTGATTGGAACCTTCTTTGTACACCTCAGGAAAAGTGTAGAAATTGTTAATTTGAAGATTGAGGTTGGTTTATGTAGGACCAGAAAGGTGTCCTGTTTTGAGGTGTTTCTGGGTGGTTAAATTAATATAGTACAGTGGGTTTGAAGGCCTAATTCTATGGGGAATCAATTGCCTATGGGATGGGGAGAAATTTTGCTGTTGAAAGCTTTTGGAATGAGGCAGTGTGGTTGGGTCTCCCTTCTAATGGGAAGCTCTCGGGTTAGGCTCCTTAAATAGTCATAGAGAGGCCATGAAGAAGCTTGGATGACTATGAAATTTTCTTGGGAATGAAGCTGACAACCTCATGATGTCTTAGGGATGAAATTTTTGCTGATGGATGTTCTTTGTTGAGTTTCCCAAGATTAACCCATATTATACTCAACTATGAAGAAGGTTTAGTTTTAGATTTGGCTTTTCTCCATTGGCTAGCTTATGAGGTGGATATGGCTGGTTATAAATTCATTCAACAGGGTAAAGGGAGAATGACACATAAGTTCATCCTTGTTTTATTTCCATATGTAGACATGATGAACTTTCCATTTAATGAATGGATTTAGTTCATGTCCATTGGGTTAGGAAGAGGTGTATAGTGACTCAAAATGGGCAAGTTATCCTTCATCGGTTTCTCCCAATCAGGTGAAACTATTATAGGTGCTGTGAATAATTTATCTTTTAATAATTCAAAAGCATTTAAGCATTCAGAAGTTGAATTCAAATTTCGTCTTTTTCTAAAAGTTGGTGCATAAAGGTTTAGTAATTTTTAAAAATTTTTATATAACGTCCGTAAAATCCTATGATGTCCAAGAAAACTTATTACCCCTCTCACCGTAGTAGGAGGTGGTAATTTAAATATAACTACACTTTTGGTGGTGTCTACTTCCATGCCATTTTCTCGAAATTTTATGCCCTTATACAATTCCTCCTACAACCATAACCGGGACATTTCTCCCAATTTAACTAAGTTAGCTTGTTCGCATACCTCTAAGAATTTTTCAAGATGATCCAAGCATGCATCAAATGATGTTCCAAATACGTAGAAATTATATATAAATACTTCTATTTCATCATCAATTAATTTAATAAATATAAACATCATACATCTCTCGAATATCATACGTGCATTACATAATCCAAAAAGGCATTCTTCGAAAAGAAAATGTTCCACAAGTTCAGAAAATGTAGTTTTCTCTTGACTGTGAGAAATATAAGATTTCGATTTATTAAATTTCGTATATCCATCTAAAAAACAAAAATATTTACGTCCTGGCCATTTCATCTAACATTCGTGGCCTATGAATTGAAGGGAAGTGATCTTTCCTGTGGTCGCATTTAATTTTCTATAATCAATACATATACGCCATCCAAACGTAACTTGTCTTATAGGTATTAAATCATTATTTTCATTAGTTTCAACAAGCCACTCCTCCTTTCTGTGAACACAACGAATCGGGCTTACCTGAAGACCGTCCGAAATAAATATAATACCATTGTCTAACCATTTCCCAATATTTCTTTCGACTACATCTTTCATTATCGGGTTTAATCTCCTTCTTGGGATCAACTCTTGGTTTATGTTCATTATCCAAAATAATTATGTGCATACAAACATCGAAGGACTAATTCCCTTAATATCCGCTAAGGTCCAACCAAAAAGCTTTCGTACTTTAATGTGTCCAAGTTTTTGTTTCATGGATTCATTTAATTCGCCCATATAATAACCCGTAAAGTTAAAGAATTTCCCAAAAATACGTACTTCAAATGAGTAGATAAAACTTTTAACTCAAGTTCGGAGGTTTAATAATGGACTCGAACTATATTCTTTTCAAATATGCGTAATATCCAACATCTCAAATCTTTATTATATATAATCTAATTTTTCAATACCGTTTCTTCAATTAATTTCGTATTTTCTATTTCTAGTTTATCATCAAAGTATTCTTTAAAATGTTAATTTCGTAGATGTTCAAGAGTTTCCATTCGAAAACATTCATCTTCTTTTTCTATACAGATATTTAATCGATTTTGCGATGTTAAAAGTTACTTCGATCGTTTACCATAGTTAGTTCTCCTTTTCGTACATCAATCATAAACTCTTCCAATAAGCCTAAGAATGGTCTCCCTAATATTATGGGTATTTCTTTATCTTCCTCCATATCTAAGACAATTAAATCCACTATAAGATAAATTTATCCACTTTATTAACACATCTTCAATAACTCCTTTAGGATATGTCGCCGAATGATCCGCTTACCGAAGAGTTACTCGAAGTAGGTGAGACTTCTCCCAATCCTAATCTTTTAAAATTGATGTAGACATAAGATTTATGCAAGTTCCCAAGTCACATAAAGCTTTTTCATAAAATTTTTCTCCAATAAGACACCCGTATAAATGAAATTACCAGAATCTTTTAATTTCTCAAGAAGTTTTTCTTTAATAATTGCACTACACTCTTTTGCTATGCAACAGTTTCATTATCCGTAAACTTTCTTTTCTTGTTTAAAATATCTTTCATAAACTTCACATAATCTGGGCATTTGTTCTAATGCTTCTACAAAAGGAATGTTTACCGTTAATTTTTTTAAGGATTTCCAAGAAATTTAAAATTGCTTATCCTTTTTATGTTGCTTTAATCGCCGTAGAAATGGTGGTGGTGGTCTTTCTACGTAAGTTTTCATAGATAATGCGATATTCTAAATTCTCTTGATTCGTCGATCCTTTTCTTTTTCGCTTCACTTTCTTTCACTTTCAAATTTCTTTTTGTATTCTTATTTCTAATTCTTTTCCACTTCGTAACCGTATCGCTGATATGTTCTTTTCCTTGATCTTTAGGATTTATTTCCACATTACTAGGAAAAGTGTCGAATTCTATTATTAAGTGCAAGAGTTGATATTACCTAAGTTGAGTTTCAATATTTAATTGCAGCTCCTTGATTTTGTAATTGGTTCCCACCCCAGTAGCCGATTTCCTCGATTTTACGAATGCCGACCCATATTTAATATTAATTCTTCCATAGATAACTTCTTTTCCTTAAATTGAGAGTTATTATTAAACTGTGGATAAGAAGGTTTATAATTTGAATTTCCTTGCTTAGATGAATTTTCTAAATTTGGGGTTTACCGAGCTTGCTCATCCATTTGGTTGATACAGAGTTGTTATTCCAATTAAAATTTGGATGATCTTTCCAACCAAAATGGTTGTAATAATTTGCATAAGGATTGCTTTGGGTCTATTATTAATAGCATTTAAAGTTTCATATGAAGATCGAGCTTCTATAAGTTGTCCGTATGAATTTTCTTCTATTATATTAAAAGAGAATAATTCATTTCAAATGATCTAATTTCGGATATAGCAACAATCCGAGAAGCCAACATGAGCATTGCAATCGAGTCATGTATACTACCATTTTCTTAGATTCAACCTTCGTAAGGCCATTAAAAATTGTTGGTAGCCATTTCTTCAATTAATGAATAAGCCTCATCAAATGGTTTTTACATTAATGAACCTACAACAGTAACTATCTATAATAGATCTAAAAGATCCTACTAATCCATTATAAAAAGTTTCAGAGAACACTAACTAACTGCAACGCATGATGCGGGCATTTCCTAAGAAGATCTTTAAATCCCTCCCAAGCTTCGTATACCGACTTCATCAAACCGACTAAAAGATGTTATGTCATTTCTAAGCTTACAGCTTTTCAAGGAGGAAAATATTTGGATAAATTTTTGTGATAAATTTCGCCCAAGTTCTAATAACATCCAAAGTGCGCTAACGAATTTAACCACATCTTAAATTTTATCCCTTAAAGAAAAGAAAAAAGCCTAAGTCTAACAAAGATCATTAGATACTCCATCATATTTAAAAGTAGCACAAAGTTCTAAAAAACTAGTAAGATGTAAATTAGGATCTTGCTTCGGTGAACCACTAAATTGATTATTTTGTATCATTCTGATAATTAAAGGTTTAAGCTCAAATGAAATAAATTCGCTACATCCGATTTTGGATGTTTAAATGAATTTCATCTAATGTAGTAGTTAGCGTAATCTCTTAAAAGTCCGGGTTGATTTTATATTTTCAAGCTTGCTAGATTATTTGCCAATTGGAAGTTAAATTTATAGTTTCTTTTCTCTATTTTCTAATTCTTTTAATAAGGCACTCTAATTCCGAATCGTAAGGTATTAAACTTTCGGTTCTAAATTTACGCATACACTATTTAAGTAGAGATTTTTTTTAAAAAATAGTCCGTTACTCTAGTAATTATCTTTAATAATTATTTTATTAATTACCTTAATAATTACTTTACTTCCCCCGACAAGGCGAAAACTCAATTTCGTGGCTCCGAGGCAAAGCAGGTTTATACGTATCATGAGCTGATATTATATATTTTTAGAATGACTATCGAATAAAATTAAAAATTGTGTCCCGCCCTTTTTATCAATGCAAGTATACGTATCGTTCAAGTAATAAAGAGATCTAATGAGTCCTGTATATCGATCCCACAAGCGGAAGCTTGTAGATTAAGAACTAATTTCACAGATGCAATTACTATCTAGTGTACGGAATAAAGAACACTTATACTAAGCTCTATTACTTAATTTTTAAATAGAAGATTGCAATTTAGAAAAAGTATCTTTCTCCTTCTTAAAAGAATTAAGTGAATGCATAATTAAATTAGTTTAGAATTATATTGTGCCAACAGAGCATTCCTATTCTTTACCCTTCGTCCGTACAAAGAACATCGACTAATCCTATGCTTGGTTAACACCCGCGGGTTGTGCATGCGATGATACCACCGCCACTCGAGCTCCCAAGTTTCCCTCGCCCCGAGGCTAACATCTACACTTCACCTCCCAAACGATGTATCCGAATTGAAGATTTTACCGTCACACTAAAAATATCTAATTCTACGCCCGATAAATAATATTTCCCTATTTATTCGCACCCTCCTTCTAAGATTTTGACTTCCCCGCATCTTAGATGTAACTTTTACTATAGTTGATAATTCAACATATTTTAACAATTCAATTAGCCAAATTGAAAGTAATTAAGATTTAAGTAAAAAGATTATCAAAATTTTATTTAATATTTTTAGTACAACTAATTCAACTCTTAATTTCGTAAAATCTCAACAACAAGGAGAAAACACGCGGAAAACTACTCGTAACGCATATAAAAAATAACACAAAACTCGGATTTCATTTAAAGTTATAAAACAATAAATAAAAACTTATCTCAAATCTTTCTCCCCAAGTTACATCCCTAAAGCTCCTCTAACTCTTCCTTCGTACAACACACTTAATTATGTTTTACTAATATACTCTAAAACACACTAATGCACACACTATGGGACTCACTACTGACTTCCACAAGACACACACACACCAAAGAACACACACTTTTCTACCCAATTCGTCTATATTTAAAGAAGAAGGAATATATCTAAAGGTCGCTAAGCACCTCTTCAAAAGCATTCCGGGATTCAATGTATTTGGCTTGAATCGACCTTCTCGCCGTCGGCGGGCTTCGATCTCGCCGCCGTCTAAAGGGCTTCTAGAATATTGGCTAACCGCTTGCTGCTCGTCAAGCCGGCTGGCTCAACTCGCCGTCTGCCGGGTTCCTTTATAATATATTCGAAACTTTTCGAGAAAATCACGCCATCGTTGACCTATTCCTCGCCGTCGGCAGTTAGTCCACCTCCATCTCTTTAGTCCTTTTTCGTTCCGGGGATTGCTTCTTTTTGATCTTTTGCTTCCAATACCTATAAATCTTCATACCGCAAAGAAAAATAATAAAAAATATCTTTCTTTAAAGTGCAATTTCATATAAATCGGTATGAATTTCTATCACATTTTCCCGTGGTCACCAACCACCATTAAATGGTCTTAATAAATCAAGGTAATAGCAATTTTCCTCCCCCTCTACTCTCTTCTTTCTAAAAAAATCTCAATTTTCTAAAACTTAATATTCACATCACAATAACACCAAACTTTCACACAAACAAAACACTTTCATTAATATATTCAACAAGTACAAACACACTTCACATAACTAATCTCCACCGCAAAAAGATTTGGATGAGATAATATCTAAATCCATCATGATACAAGACAAACTTACATTAAATACATAAAAAAACAAACACAAACAAGCAAACCAACTAAACAAAGAACTTAATTCCATTCTCCATTAGGTATTTAACATATCCCCGTCTTTATTTGTTCATTCTCAACCATTTGGCACATAGATTTGATAGAACGAATGATTTACGAACTCTAATAAGCCTCTTCAATTCACTGAGTTTTTTGGGGATACAACGTTCTCATTCGCTTTTTCAATATAACTCGTATGATTGAATCGCATCTTAAGTTGTCATTCAATATGTACTAAATGTGCATTAGTTTCATTTACCTTTACCTCAATCAGCCACATCGCCATCAATTTTTGCAATCTTCTCTCGTTATTCCTTCAATACTTATGGCTAGAATCGTTATATAACTCTTACGCACTTCGACTAACAAAACTTCTTGAAGGTATCATCCTTCTTCTTCAAATCATTCTCCCAAGAAGACATATTTGTTAACTTTACACTCCTTATAACTCAAATCTCTCTTCACTTAAACTTTAGAATGAAAATTGAGAAGTAAGCATTCCTCGTTCGTTTCGTATGTTATTTATACTTTAAGAGAGCCTATACCCACTTTCCACGTCTAAAAGTCACCAAATAACATTCAAGGCCATTATAACACATTTAATTCTTTTATAACATTATTTAGTCATGCTTTTATAACTTCCAGCTTAAGCGCCAAATCTAAAGCAGCTTAAGCGTCAATGCTCATTTTAACAAGTCAAACTTAACTTCCAATTACTCATTTTCGACATTTTTAAAACATCAATTTAGGTCTTAAAATTAACACAACATATTTAAAATACTACCACAATTTTCTAAGATAAACACAACAACATAACATTCAAAATAAAAGACACCGATAACTAAGGTCAGCTTTCCTCGCAGCTTTGGCGTACGTCATCACTCGACGTACCTGCCATTATTCTCGCGACCCAACATTAAAACTTCATTCAACTTAGTTTCATCTCCTAAGAAATATAGTTTCAAATAAGACCATTCATTTCTAAAATTTTTAAAGGTTTTAAGATCTTTGATTTTCACAACTCTATAAAAGGATAAACTTTTATCACAATAAATGAAGCCCATCCACTGACTTAAGTTTGTCTAAAAATAATCTCAATTCCGCATTATAAAGCAAAACTTTTTACCCCCGGCTCAAAATTATTAGTAAAAATCTTATGATCATGCCATTTTTTCATCTTATCTTTATAAATCTTAAAAGATTCTTACAAGATTCATTTCTTATTTCTTCCTTACCATTTAATCGCAATAATCTATTTTTACTAGCATCCTTCAAATTATAATTAAATTTCTTAATAGCCTAATAAGCTTTATGCTCAAGTTCCAAAGTGGTAAATGACAAGCTTTCCTATATAATAACTCGGGTTACATTCCTATGAGTTCTCAGATGCTAGGCCCTATAAGCCCACAAAGCATAATCAAGCTGATCGATCAATCCATTTTCATTGGATTTATAGATATTTTCAAAAATTTATTTGATTTCGATCGAAACTTTCAACAACCGTCATTCGAGGATGATAAGGAAAGAGAAATTTGACGATCGATACGATATTTCTTTAATAATTTTTTTATTATCGCGTTCAAAATGACTTCCTCATCGCTATAATCACTCTCGCATTCCAAATCTATAAAATATATTCATTTTTAAAAACGTTGCAACACTTCGAGTATCTTATCGAGAAAGAATAGATTCAATCCATTTGGAGACATAAATTTACCGCTAATAAGATATATCAATTTCTAAAAGATGGTTTAAATGGTCCCATTAAATTAATCTCCAAATGTCAAATATTTCAACTTTCAAAATATAATCGAGGCGCATCTCTATTTCTTCGTAAATATCGCCTACACGTTGACAACAATCACAATTTTTAAATAAGCATTAACATCTTTAAGAGAGTAGGTTAATAAAATCCAAATTGTAAAATTTTGTATGTTATTTTATTGAAACCAAAAATATCCCCTTAAAATCCGAATCATGACATTTTTGGATAATTTTAAAAGCTTCTTCAAAAATGCACACATCTTCGAATAATTGATCCTTCCCCGTTTATATTAAATGAAGTCATCCCAAAAATAAGTCTTAACTTCAAATAAAAATTTCCTCTTTTGTTCGTGTGTGAGACTAAGGTAAAATGTTACTAACAATAAAATTCACAATGTCCGCATACCATGGAACACACCATTCATTAATATTGGACAATTTTTCATTTGGAAAATATTCATTAATTTCTTCTTCTAACAAAGTGATTGCTAGATTCAAGCCCGGATAGATGATTAGCAATTTCGATTATCAAGTCATTTTCTATCTATTATTTCAAAAAGTCAAATTTCGCAAAGAACAATCCATCTTATCAAATTTTAGTTTTGCATCCTTCTTTTACATTAAATACTTAATAAATAACGATTCGTATGCACCACACATTTCGTTCCAACTAAATACGAGATGAATTTATCAAAGTTAAATAAGATTGCTAATAACTCTTTCGCCTGTAGTATAATCAATTTGAGCTTCATTAAGAGTTTTACTGCATAGTAAATTACTTTGAAAATTTTATCATATTTTTGTCCTAAAACAAGCCTCCAATAGCATAATCACTTTGCATCAAACATTAATTCAATTTTTTTTCCAAATCGTGTGAAACAATAACTCGGTGCAAATTGATTAAATTTTTCTTTTAAAAGCTCAAAAGCTGGCAATCATATCAAAATTACAAAATCTGTCAAATTTTCACACACAGAAGGTTACAATTTTTAGAACTCTTTAAAATATCGCCCGTAGAATCCAACCGTCCTAAAAAACTTCTAAATTCTCTCACATTACTGGATAATGTAATTTAACATCACTTAAAATTTTTGTAGGATCTACCTCCATACCTTTCTCGTAAATGTGATGTCTTAAAACAATTCATCCAACTACCATAAACCGACTTTTTTCTCAAATAATGACTAAATTTTTTTCTTTACAACGTTTAAGAACTCGCGATAAATGTTCTAAACACAACTAAAATGAAGTTTCAAACATCAAAAATCATCCCCAAAAACTCTTAATTCTTTTTTTATTTAAATCACGTAAAATAGTCATCATACATCTTTGAAATGTAGCAGAGGCATTACATAAACCAAATGACATTCTTCTAAAAGTAACATTTACCATAAAGAATCCGTAAAATATCGTTTTTCTCTTTATCCTCCCTGGAGCAATTTGTATTTGGTTATAACCAAGATATCCATCCGTAAAACAAAATTATTTATGCATATCTATCATATCCAACATTTGACTTATAAATGGAAAGTGATCATTCCTCATGATAAGGTTTAGTTTTCTATAATCAATGCATACTATTATCTTGTAACTTTTCTTGTCATAATCAACTTATTATGTTCATTAATAGCGTTATAGCTCGTCACTACTCCTCATTTCTTAGGAACACAATGTATTGGACTAACCCATGCACTATCTAAAATAAAGGATGGATTATCCCGCATCTAATCACTTTAAAATTTTTTTCTTAACAATTTCTTTCATACCTGGATTTAATCTTCTTGCTGACCAAATTTCGGGTTTGCAAGCTTTCTCTCCATCGAATTCTATGCATACAAATTGAAGGAGTGATTCCTTTAATATCAGTAATTGTCCATCCAAAAACATTCTTATAAATCTTCAAAATTTTTAATAAACACCATTCTTCTTCTCCAAGTCAAGTCTTGAGGAAATTATAACCTATGAAATAAGAATCACCCAAAAAGACATATTTTATATGTTTCCTAAGAAACTTCAATTTAAGTTCAGGAGGTTTCACAATTGATGAACAAAAAAAATTTGTCTTTTTCCGCCATGTCCAACCTCAAAAATTTCGAACAAAAATTTAATCTTCTTCAATAAAATCATTAAAATGTTCTAATTTCTCTTCTCGTCGTTCTCTAATTCTTTCATTTCTGATCTCTCTTCATAAGTTGTTTTGAAATGACATTCACTAAGATATCTCATTACATCTATCTTAAAACATTCATCATCTTTATCGTTTCGTTGTATTTCATCAATTTTTAAATATTAAAAGTAATCATTTGCTCATTAACGCACATACTAATTCCCCTTTTACACATCTATCATTTCTCTTCCCGTAGTTAGGAAAGGTCTCCCCAAAATGATAGATATATCTTTATATTCCTCCATATTCAAGACAATTAAATCAACAAGAAAGATAAATCGACCCACTTTAACCAAAACATCTTCTACAACTCCCTTAAGATATGTTACAGAATGATCCGCTAACTGCAAAGTTACAATTGTAGGATATTTCTCCTAATCCCGCTCTTTAATATAGATAATGGCATAAGGTTAATGCTTTCACCTCAATCACATAAAGCTTTACCAAAAATTCCATTCGAATCGCACATGGAATTATGAAAACTTCTAGATCATTCAAATTTTCCGTAAAGTTTTTTTCCGAATTATGTTCTCCGCACTCCTCACTATGTGCTACCGTCTCATTATCTTCAAACTCCTTTTTCAATTAAGAATATCCTTCATAAACTTCACTTAGTTTCGGCCTTTGCTCTAAAGCTTCAACAATAATATTAATTATAAAATTTTTATACATTTCCGTAAATTTCAAAATTGTTTATCCAACTTTTGTCGATAAGCCCCGAGGAAACGAGGTGGTGGCGTTTTCTAATTCAATTTTAAGTGGAGAAATTCGCTCTTCAAAACCTTCTGAGCGTCCTCATAGTTCTTCAATTTCTCTCTCACTTCAATTTCTTTTTCAACTCACATTCCAACTCTCTTCTACTTCTAAGTCGAATGTACTTTACTTTTTTATTATGATTTTTTGGATTTAGTTTAGTATTACTAGAAGTGTTCCCGAGTTCTATTATCAGCAGTTTTTGCAATTTATCCCACCAGATTCTCAATATTTCTAATCGTTAAATTTCGACTTTGTAAATGATTTCCGATGGCGTGAAAATCTTTTATGTCGACTCGCATCGCTATCAAAATACCCCGTATCATGTCAATGTCAAGGAGTCACTACTCTCTTTCTCTATCTATCATCCTAATTCTTTTCCTACCTGCATTTATTGTTAGAAGTCTTAAGAATTCCAAGATTAATCATGATAGAGATTTGAGAGAAAAGAAGATTAAATAATAATCTCATAACAAGTCTTTCAGATTGTAATTATCGGGCTTTGTATTGAGAAAATCATATAAAGATCTTGCAACTAGAGAGGCCTCAGAAAATACCTATTCGAGTTCTTTAATCTCCCATGTGAGCAAGCTCCTATACACTACATCCCGAGCAAATTATATCGCTCAGAAAACTCCCGATTAAGGTTAACATTTATCCTAAAAAAAGCTGTAGCTATTAAAGGACAAGACGCTTTCAAGTTAATCGATACTACTAAAGTTTTGCTTAGATGTCATCGTTTCAGAAGGTTTTATTTCGTTGTTTTGGTGTCGTGTCATGTGTCATGTCAGATGTCGTAGCTCAGGTGTGTAATACTGCTTTATGTCATGTTTGGTGGCCGTTATTTTTATCGTTGTAATATTATTTTGTCATATCGTACTTTGTTATATCATGATTGCCAGCAAGGCCGATTTGTCGTTCGTTACATTATCAAGGATGATATTGCCTTGGTTTTATGTTTCGTTTTCTTTGTTTTAATTTCATCATTTTTTTGTGTTTTGTTAATGTCATTTTGTCGTCGTTATATTTTATTGTCATTCGTTTTAATTATCATTTAAGTATGCCCGACTTTTGCTATTTTTAGCTGCCGTTTGTTTGGGAAGTGTCGGCTTTATTTTAGATATCATGTCGATGTCAATGTCAATGATTTTTTCGTGTCATGTCAAGTGTCGTTTTTTATTTGTTTCTGTTTAGTATCATATCATGTCATGTGTTATGCGGGATGTCATAGTTTGTATATCGTGGTCATGTCATAATGTGATGTCGTAATGTCATGTCATTTTATGTCATGTCTTAATGTAAATCATAATGTCATGTCATTTTATGTCATGTCTTAATGTGAATCATAATGTCATGTCATTTTACGAAACGTCTTAATGCGATTGCCGTAACGTCATAAGATTGCCGTGGTTAATATCTCTAATTATTAGCGAGATATTTTACTTATGCGTTCTACACATGTATTACGAGATACCTTCTATGATGTCAAGAACATATCATTATTTATTTTTATTTTTTATTTTGTTTATTATTTTTTTTATTTTGTTTTAAGTTTTGGTTTTGTGGATCATCTCAATTTATTTTGTCATGTATTTGCTTTTGGTTTAGTTTCATGTCATCATTTTATTTGCATAAATGTCATCAGATGCTTTTATTAATGCTGATGTTATGTCGATATCAATGTTAATCATTTCGTCATTTTATTTCATATTTCATATTGGCCCTGTGTTCTAGTTGTCTTTATCATGTCATTTTTGTTTTGTTTTTTTTGCAGAGAGTTTATATTTTCAGGGCTACCTTAAAGCTTCGGTTTTGTCGTCAATATTCCGTCATCTAGCCCCGCAAAACAAGAAGCAAGACACCCTATAACATTTATGTTAAAATCTAAACAAAACTTCATTGCCTTCATCTCAGAAAGAAAATAAAGCTAAAACAACGTCATATCAAGATATTTACCACCCCGTCAAAGGCCTATTAATCTAGAATTGCCTGATGTTCGAATATAGTCGAGAAGTCGATTTAGATTTACTCATTTCGACTATCGATTCGTCAATTTTAGAATTTATTTCGATTTATGTCAATTTAGATTCGATTTTAGGTTTTATGTCGATTCGAAATGTCGACCGGGGTCAAAAGTGCTCACATGTCACATTATGTCAAACAGGCTCTGCGATGTCAAATCATGTCGATTTATATCAATTAATGCTATATAATGCCGTTGTTTCATTAATTTCAGTTTTAAATGCTGACATCGCTAAATTACGTTAAAATGCCGATTAACGTCGACTTTTGCCGTAGTTTTCGTTTTAAATATCAATTTGTTCGAATGTCGGATTATGTTGGTTATGTCGATTTATGTTTCGATTTTGTCGATTTTTGGTTTAAATGTTTGGATGGTGCCTGCTATGTTGATTTATGCTCAAAATGTCAAATTTATATCGATTTTATGTTTCCGAAATGTCAAATTTATATGGATTATGTCGATTTATATTTGAAATGTTAATGGCGTTTTCGATTATATCAGGCCGTTTTTCGAAATGTCAAATTTATGTCGATTATATCGATTTATGTTTAAAATGTCACATTTATGCCGATTATATCAATTTACGTTCGAAATGTCAATTTTATGTCATTTATGTCAATTTATGTTTCGAAATGTCAAATTTATAACATTAAATTAATTTATAAGCTCACAATGTCAAATTTATGTCGCTTATGTCGATTTCATGTTCGATTTGTCGATTTCGGTTCAATTCGTCGAACTTCGAGATTTATGTCGATTTAGATTCAATTCGGCCAACCGAAGGTCTATGTCGATTTAGGTTCAATTTGCCGAATCTAAGATTTATGCTCGATTCGGGTTCAATTTCGTCGATTGATCAACCCAAGATTATGTCAACGCAGTTCAATTTTCAGGTCAACCCAAGGTTTATGTCATGGTTTAGGTTACACTTGTGTTCATGTCGGCCAATTATTAGTATGGTTTAACTTAAGTCTAATGTGGTTAGATTTAAGTTAGGTTATTGTACTTAGGTTGCCTGCTGAACCTAAGTATGGTTCGAATTCTAAGTCTAATATGGATTAAAGCTTTTAAGTTAAAGAGGTTTAGACTAAGTTCATGTCATGTCAACTCAAGAGAGCTGATTTAAGTCTACGAAGCGACGGTTAGGCCGGGCTTAGACTTAGATTCATGTCATGTCAACTTGGGTGAGAGTGAGCTTAATTTTAAGTCTAATATGTTGGGGACGGTTAGTCAAGCCACTTGATTCATTTCTAGTCAACTCTAAGTATGGTTTTCGACTTAAGGATTACGAAGCCTAATGCGAGTAAGGCTTAAAGATTAATTAAGTCTAATTGATTAGAATTCGATTAAGGTTTAAGGATTACTTAAGCCTAATGTAAGTAAGGCCTAAGGATCGATTAAGTCTAATTAAAGTTAATTTAATTATGGTTTAAGAGTTATTTAAGCCTAATGTAAGTAAGGCTTAAGGATTAATTAAGTCTAATCGTCGTACCTAATTAGGTTTAAGGATTACTTAAGCCTAATGTAAGTAAGGCTTATGCTGACTGATTAAGTCTATTCGGGGTTAATTTTAATTATGGTTAAAATATTATTTAAGCCTAATGTAAATAAGGCTTAAGGATTAATTAAGTCAATCGTGTTAGACTCACTGTGAGTTCGGGTTTTATTAAGTCTAATTTAAGACTTCATGGTTTAATTAAAGCCTACTGTGCAGACCTAATTAGGTTTAGGTTTGATTGTCTAATTTAAGTTAAGACTTAGCTTGTCAATCTAACGTTGTGACTAAATTACGCTTAGATTGATAAGTCTAATTTAGTTAAGACTTAATGGTTTAAATTAAGTCTAATGTTGCACCTTAACAGTTTAAGCTCGATTAAGTCTAATTTAGCTTAAGACTTCGTCGTTTAATTAGGCTCCAATGGGTAGACCTAATTAGGCTTTATTGGCCCAATTTGTCATTTTATACTTAATTATGGTTTATTTAGTTAAACTTAATGTGATTAAGGTTTAACTTTAATTAATTAGGTTTAATGGTGTCATAAACCTAATTAGGATTTTATTAAGTCTAATTTATCATTTTAGACTTAATTATGGTTTATTGAGTTAAACTTAATGTGATTAAGGTTTAACTTTAATTAATTGTGTCTAAAATTTGAGATCTTTAAACCTAATTAAGGTTTATTAAGTCTAATTTGTCATTTAGACTTAATTATGGTTTATTTAAGCTTAAACTTAATGTGATTAAGGTTTAACTTTAATTAATTAGGTCTAAATGGTATCTTAAACCTAATACTAAGGTTTATTAAGTCTAATTTGTCATTTTAGACTTAATTATGGTTTATTTAGCTAAACTTAATGCGATTAAGGTTTAACTTTAATTAATTAGGTTTAAATGGTGTCTAAACCTAATTAGGTTTTATTAAGTCTAATTTGTCATTTTAGACTTAATTATGGTTTATTGAGTTAAACTTAACGTGATTAAGGTTTAACTTTAATTAATTAGGTCTAAATGGTATCGTAAACCTAATTAAGATTTATTAAGTCTAATTTGTCATTTCAGACTTTAATTATATTATTTAGTTAAACTTAATGTGATTTAAGGTTTAACTTACAATTAATTAGATCTAAATGGTATCATAAACCTAATTAAGTTTTATTAAGTGTAATTTGTCATTTTAGACTTAATTATGGTTTATTTAGTTAAACTTAATGTGATTAAGGTTCAACTTTCGATTAATTAGGTTTAAATGCCGTCTAAACCTACTTAGGTTTATTAAGTCTAATTTGTCATTTTAGACTTGATTATGGTTTATTTATAGGTTTATTTAAGTTATTTTGAACTCAGTCTATCAAGGGGAATAAAGTTAAGTAATTAAAGAAATTTGAATTTTAGGATTAAATTTATTAAATAATAAATTTTAACCATATTTTGAAAATGTCTTTTAAATATGTCTAATGGTTTAAGAAATGTCATTTTAAGGTTATTGTTTTGTTACCTTAAATGTTCTAACCATTTTCCAATTTTATTTTCTTTAATTTTCATTTTTATAATTATTATTTAAAATAATTACAAAAATCTCTTCGAGAATTATGAAAGGAGGTCTTAAAGGGGTTTTCTAATATAGAAAAATCGAAAAGATCTTTTGAAAACATAAAGATGAATTCCCTGAAATTTCAAATTTTTTTAGTTTATTAATAATTTTAATAATTAAATATTCTGAGAGTATTTAATTATTTAAAAATTAAATACTATGAATAAAATTATGATTTTAATTTCATAATTTTCTTCTTCAAGTGCTTTCATTTATTTTATTTTATTTTTAAGAGCTCGGATCAAAAGATATGCATTTTTAAAGATTTTAAGGATCTTCTCAATTAAAATGGCCTGCAAAAAAATCGCGCCGCGACACGTGTCCTCGTACCGTCAAAGGGCAGGAGGATCCAAGTGCGGTACGGAACAATGACACGGTGAAATTTAGACTGCCATCCGTTCCAAAACACGGAACGGATGACGGAGATAAATCTCCCGGTAAATTCGAAAACTTCGAACCGTCCAACTTCAAAGCTCAATATCTTACTCATTTCTCAACGAACAGTGAAATTTTTATTAAAATGATCGTCTAGATGAGAAGCACCCATCTATACGGTGATGCATGGGTTAGGAGAGGGTAAATGGTACGTATTTAGGAATATATATTAAACACAATAATTTTAATAATTGCTTCCATACCTTCGCCACAATGAACTCGATCTCGATCGACTTTTTGGTCACCTCCCCCGCCCTAGGGAAGTTCTTTCCCCACTTCAATTTGGACTCGAATCGGTCTATATGTGGAAGACCAAGGTGGCAAATTTGTAATTTTGGGCTCCTGCCTTGACCAAATTGGCTCGATATATGGGCTAATCGTCAAGTCTTGTCGAGGTTTATTGCGTGTGCTCTAAGGAAGATTTTCGTCTTTGGAGCAAGAGATTTCAGTTTGGTCTCGTATTTTCAAAATTAAAATATTAATTTCCAAATAGATATACTGATCGCTGAAAAATTTATTAAGAAATTCATACCTATTTTTGATAAAATTGCACTTTAAAGAAGGGTATTTTCTTTATTTTATTGCAGGAATGAATAATTTAGGTGATAAAAGCAAAAATCATAAAAAGGAGCGAATTTGGAGCAAAATCATGCAATTTAGGCCGAGTCGCCGACGGCGAGATCGAGCTCGCCGACGGCGAGGTTACAAGAAGAAAATTTTGAAGAATTTATAACTCGTCTCGCCGACAACGAGCCCGAGCTCCGCCGACAGCCGAGATAGAGCGGCTTGAAGATCTTCTAGAAGCCTCGCCGACAGCCGAGAGTAGTTCAGTCGCCGACGGCGAGAGTAGTTCAAATGGCACGTATACATTGAACCTCGAACACTTTTGAAGAGATGCTTACACACCTCTTGGACCTTTGCTCACCTCTATATATAGAGGCCGAAAATCGTCTTTTGTGTGTTAGTTTGTGCAGTCTTTTGTGTTCTAAGTGCAATCTTTTAATCTTTTGTGAGTTCTAAGTGTAATTTGTGTGCGATAGTGTGTCTTTAGTGAGTCTTTTAGTAAGTTTAGTGAGTAATTGAGTGAGTCGTGCATGTACTGGAAGGAAGAGTCAAAGGAACTACGAGAGTCCTGTTTGGGGATAAATCGAGGTAAGTATTTGTATTTATTGTTTTTAACTTTAAATGAAATCCATGCTTAGTTTAGTTCCCATGCATTCCGAGTAGTTTATTAGTCTTTCTCCCCGTTTATGAAATTAAGTGACTTGATGAAATTAAAATAGAGATACTTATATATATTAATAAATTGTGATAATTTTTACTTAAAACTTAATTTACTTTCAAACTCGGCCATTTGAATTGTTAAAATATGTTGGTTATCAACTATAGTAAAAATTACATCCGATATTCGGGAATTCAAAAGCCTTGGAAGGAGGGTGCAAATAAATAGGGAAATAATATCATCGGGCGTAGAATTGAGTATTTTAGTGTGACGGACTAAAATATTCAATTCGGTCCTATTGTTTGAGAGCTGAAGTGTAGATGTTAGCCCTCGGTCGAGGGGAACGTGGAGCTACGAAGTGGCGATCGGTATCCTCCCGACTACCTAGCAGATTCGATAATCAAACATAGGATTAGTCAATATTCTTTACACTCGGACCAAAGGGTAAAGAATAGGAATGCTCCTATTTGTCACAATACCTTAAAATTATCTATTTAAATTCATTAATCACTTAAATTTCTAAACAAGGGAAAGATACTTTTTCGAATAGTTAAGACTTATTTAGCAATTAGTTTAATTTCCTGCACTTTCAATACGTATTAATTTTCTACTTAGTTAAGTTTCCTAATTAAAATACTTAGTTTACTTTATTGCGCTCAAATTTAGAAGTCCAAATTTTCGTATACTATTTAAAAATTATTATTATTATTTTAAATTAGTTGTTATTTAATTTTCTCTTTCCTCGTGGATCGATAACTGTAGACTCCACTGTAGCCTCCGTATTACTTGATACGATACGTATACTTGCGTAGCATCCACAACATAAACAATTACAATTCTATACATATAAATAGCGGGTCACGTTTTGGCGTCGTTGCAATTAAATTAAAAATATCATAATATAAAATTGTGGGCCAAGTTTTTGGCGCCGTTGCGTGGGAAAGTAAGAAAAATTTACTAAAGTAACGGACTATTTTAAAATAATAATAATAAATAAATTAATATCTATTCTGAAATTGTATGCACAAATTTGGAAACGAAAATTTAATGTCTTACGATTCTGAATTAGAGCGTACAATTAAAAGAATTAGAAAACAAAAGAAACAAATTATTAATTTAACAAAAATGGCGAATATTCCTGAAATTCAAAATATGAACCAACAAAGACCATTAAGAGATTATGCCAACCCTACATCGATGAAATTCATTTAACTATTCAAAACCCCGATGTAGTTCGCTAATTCATTTGAACTTAAACCTGCAATTATCCAAATGGTACAAAACAATCAATTTAGTGGTTTACCTACTGAAGATCCTAACTTACATCTTGCTAGTTTTCTAGAACTTTGTGCTACTTTTAAATATCAAGGAGTATCTGACGATGCTATAAGACTTAGACTTTTTCCTTTTTCATTAAGGGACAAAGCTAAAATGTGGTTGAATTCGTTAGCACCTGGATCTATTAAAACTTGGGGAGAATAATCACAAAAATTTCTATCCAAATATTTTCCACCATCTAAAACTGCTAAGTTTAGAAATGATATAACTTCTTTTTGTCGATTAGATGGAGAATCAATATATGAAGCTTGGGAGAGATTTAAGGAACTTCTTAGGAAATGCCCACATCATGCGCTACCGTATCGGTCGATTATTCAAACCTTTTATAATGGATTAGTAGGATCTTTAAGATCAATCATCGATGCTCTGCTGGAGGTTCATTAATGTCTAAACCATTTGATGAAGCTTATGCACTAATCGAAGAAATGACAACAAATAATTTCCAATGGCTCGCTGAAAGAGTAAATCCTAAAAAGATAGTCAGCATTCATGAAAACGATGCAATATCTATGTTAGCTTCTCAAATTGCTGCTATATCTAAGAAGTTAGATCATTTTGGAATGAACTACTCTTCTATTTTAGAAGAAAACTCATCTGGACAAATCATAGAATCTCAAACTAATTATGAAACTTTAAATGCTATTAATAATAGAACTAATAACCCTTATTCAAAATATTATAATCCTGGTTGGAAAACTCATCCAAAATTTAATTGGAATAACACATCAAATCAACAATGGATGAATCAACCTAATCAAGCAAATCCAAACTATAAACCTAATTACCCACCTGGATTTAATAACAATAACCTCAATTCAAGGATAAGAAATTATCCATGGATGAATTAATTTTGAATATGGGTCATCAGCTACAAAATCAAGGAAATCAACTACAAATTCAAGGAAATCAATTACAAATTCAAGGAACATCTATTAAAAATATCGAAACTCAACTCGGACATATTACTACTCGCGCTAAATAATAGAATACCCGGAACTTTTCCTAGTAATGTGGAAGTAAATCCTAAAGATCAAGGAAAAGAACAAATTAAAGCAATACAACTAAGGAGTGGAAAAGAATTAGAACCTCAAATTCAAAAAGAACTTGAAAGCCAAAAAGAGGAAGTGGAAATTGAAAAGGAAACAATTCAACAAGATTCAAACTTGGAACATCCTTTAATACCTATGAAAATTTCGTTGAAAAACCTCCACCACCATTTCCTCAACGACTAGCTCAACATAAAAAAGATAAACAATTTGCTAAATTCCTTGAAATATTAAAGAAATTAACAATTAATATACCTTTTGTTGAAGCTTTAGATCGATGCCAAATTATGTAAAATTTATGAAAGATATTCTAAATAAGAAAAGAAAATTCACCGATAATGAAACTGTCGCACTTAGTGAAGAGTGTAGTGCTATTATTCGAAGAAGCTTCCGAAAAATTGAAAGATCCCGGTAGTTTCACTATACCCTGCGCTATAGGAGAAAAATTTTATGGAAAAGCTTTGTGCGACTTAGGAGCAAGCATCAATCTAATGCCTCTATCGTTTTTTAAGAGATTAGGATTAGGAAAAATTACACCTACTTCAGTAACCCTTCAATTAGCCTATCGTTCGGTTACCTATCCTAAGGGAGTTATTGAAGATGTGTTAGTAAAGGTGGATAAACTTATCTTCCCAGTAGATTTTATTGTTTTAGATATGGAGGAAGATAAAGAAATTCCTATCATTTTAGGAAGACCATTTTTAGCTACTCGGAAAAGCTATGATTGATGTTCGTAAAGGAGAATTAACTATGAGAGTAAATGACCAAAAAGTTACATTTAATATTGCAAAATCAATGAAATATCCTCGCGCTAGAAAAGATGATGAATGTTTTCGGATGGAAATACTTGAATATTTACAACAAGAACATTTTAAGGAATATTACGAGGATAAATTAGAAAAAGAAAACACCGAATTAATTGAAGATAATCATGAAGAACTAGATTATATTCAGAAAGATTTGAATTTTTGGATAATACCGAAAATACCGACAAGAATATAGTTCCATCAATTATTAAACCTCCCGAACTCGAGCTAAAAATATTACCCGATCATTTGAAATATGCTTATTTAGGTAATTCTTCAACTTTACCAGCTTATTATTTCATCTGCATTAAACGAATCTCAAGAACAAAAACTTTTAGAAACTTTAAAAAAATATAAGAAAACTTTTGGTTGGACTTTAGCAGATATTAAAGGAATTAGTCCTTCAATCGGTATGCATAGAATTATTTTAGATGATGAACATAAACCTAAAGCAGATCCCCAAAGGAGATTAAACCCGATAATGAAAGAAGTAGTTAAGAAAGAAATTTTAAAATGGTTAGATAATGGTATTATATATCCTATTTCCGACAGCTGTTGTGTAAGCCTAATTCACTGTGTTCCTAAGAAGGGAGGAGTGACCGTCATCGCTAATGAAAATAACGATCTTATTCCTATAAGACAAGTTACCGGTTGGCGTATATGTATCGATTATAGGAAATTAAATACCTCCACCAGGAAAGATCACTTCCCTTTACCATTTCTGACATCGGATGTTAGATAGATTAGCCGGACATAAGAATTTTTGTTTTCTAGATGGATACACCGGTTATCATCAAATACAAATTGATCCTGAGGATCAAGAGAAAACTACATTTACTAGTCCTTATGGAACTTTCGCTTTTCGAAGAATGCCTTTTCGATTATGTAATGCACCAAGAACATTCCGTAGGTGTATGATGTCTATATTTAGTAAGTTAATTGACAATGAAATAGAAGTATTTATGGATGATTTCTCCGTATTTGGAACATCATTCGACACATGCTTAACTCATCTTGAAAAAGTATTAGAAGTATGTGAGAAAACAAATTTAGTTCTAAATTGGGAGAAATGTCAATTTATGGTTGCGGGCGGCATTGTATTAGGGCATAAAATTTCGGAAAAGGCATGGAAGTGGACCTCGCAAAAATTCAAGTGATAGCTAAATTACCACCTCCAACTACGGTAAAAGGGGTAAGAAGTTTTCTGGACATGCTCGGATTCTACGTACGCTATATAAAAGATTTTTCAAAAATTACTAAACCTTTATGCCAACTTCTCGAAAAGGACAAGAAATTTGAATTTACAATCGAATGCCCGAATGCTTTTGAACTCTTAAAAGAAAAATTAATTACAAGACCTATAATAGTTTCACCTAACCTGGAGAAACCATTCGAGCTTATGTGTGATGCTAGTGATTATGCTCGTAGGAGCAGTTCTTGGCAAAGATATGAAAAGATTTTTAAAGTTATATACTATGCTAGTAAAACTCTAAATGATGTCGAAATAAATTATACAAGCTATGTAAAGAGAACTATTAGCAGTAGTATATGGTTTTAATAAATTTAGACCTTATCCGATTGGAACAAAATGTATCGTGCATACCGATCATTCTCGCCATCAAATATTTAATGCAAAAGAAAGATTCCAAACCAAGATTAATTAGATGGATGTTATTAATGCAAGAATTCGATTTTGAGATCGTTAATAAGAAAGGAACCGATAATCAAATCGAGGATCATTTATCAAGATTAGAAAATCATGAATTATCCGATATTGAAAATGAAATTATAGCATGCTTTTCCCGATGAACAACTATATAATATCAATGAATGGAAAATACCATGGTATGCCGATATAGTAAACTATATAGTTAGTAATATTTTACCACCTATGCTAACTTTGCAACAACGAAAAAATTCATCCATGATACGAAAACTTATTTTTGGGATGAACCATATTTATATAAGCAATGTAAGGATTTAATTATTAGAAGATGTGTACCTTATGAAGAAATCGAACCAATTATTCAAAAATGTCATGATTCTAATTTTGGAGGACATTTTGGACTCGATAAAACTCGCTTATAAGATTCTACAATCTGGATTTTACCGGCCTACTGTATTTAGAGATGTATAGAGATATATTAAAACTTGCGATAAATGCCAAAGAGTAGGAAATATATCTAGAAAAAACGAAATGCCTCTAAACTTTATATTAGAAGTTGAAATTTTTGATGTTTGGGGATTAGATTTTATGGGACATTTTATTCCTTCGTTTGGAAACTCATATATATTAGTAGTCATGTTGATTATGTTTCCAAATGGATTGAGGCACAAGCTTTACCTAGGTGTGATGCTAAGAGTGTTTCAAAATTTCGATGAAAAATATTTTTACTAGATTTGGAATGCCGAGAGTGATTATCACCGACGGAGGAACTCATTTTAGAAATAAATACATTCACAAACTAGTAGAAAAATACAATATTACTCATAAGATATCCATCGCTTATCATCCACGTACTAACGGATTAGTCGAAGTATCTAATCGTGAGATTAAACGTATTTTAGAAAAATCTGTAAACCCAAATAGGTTAGATTGGTCTATTAGATTAGTACATCGCATTACTAGCTTATAGGACTGCTTGTAAAACTCCGATTGGAATGTCTCCTTACAGACTCATATATGGAAAAATGTGCCACTTACCAGTTGAACTAGAACATAAAGCATATTGGGCGATTAAAGAATTTAATTATAATATAAAGGAAGCTGGTGAGAAAAGATTGTTGCAATTAAATGAATTGGAAGAATTAAGAAATGAATCGTATGATAATGATCGGATTTATAAAGAAAAGATGAAATTATGGCATGATCGGAAGATTAATCGAGAAATTTTGAACCGTGACAGAAGTTTTTGCTATATAATACTAGATTGAAATTATTTCCTGGAAAATCGAAGTCTCGATGGTTAGGACCTTTCACCATAACTCAAATATTTTCATATGGAACTATAGAAATCGAAGATCAAAAAACTGGACATAAATTTAAAGTTAATGGACATAGATTACAACCATATTTCGAAGGAATAAGACCTAACTATAAAGAGGTTTTAATGCTTAGTCGACCTGATTAATAATTGAAATTAGGTCGGGCTGACGACGTTAAACCAAACACTTTATGGGAGGCAACCCATATTAGTTATCTATTTTTATTGTATCTTAAAAGTTAATTTATATTATTGAAACTTTACTACTCAATTATTATTAAGAGTCATCACATATTCGAACCATTATGATGAGAAAAGAAATTATTCGATTTAGAGCGAAATTGGACTTTATTTTGAAATCTCGCCGATGGCGAGGTCGATACTCGCCGATAGCGAGGTTCGCGCCTAAATTAGATTCGACTTATTTATCGAGCTCGCCGACAGGCCGAGAAACGTCCTCGCCGACAGCCGAGAACCGGAAAGGCAGCTTTATAACTAAGTCGCGGACGGCGAGAAACGACCTCGCCGACAACGAGGAAGTTATAAAGATGAGTTATATATACTTCGAATGCCGATTCGGACGGTTTCAACATCAATTCCTTTGTGAAAACCCATTCTTAAACTACTCTAAGTCCGCCTTCTTCACTAGAATTCATTCCATTCACCATAATGGCCTCCAAATTCTTAGATTCCTCTAAATGCGGAGTGTTTAACCGGAGGAAATTTGTAAGTGCAGAAGCGCAGCGGATCTTCAACAAGGTTTTGATAAAGAAAAGAGTTATCAAGGAACGGGGATTTGTCAATCGAGGATTAGAGAATTCCACTACGAAGATAGAAGAAACGATCACGCAAGCCGCACTTGGGAGGTATTTTGTTACACTACGTCCGTCGTTGTTATTTCGGTTGTGAAAGAGTTCTACTCTAACTTACATGCGATCAACATTGGGAATGTCTACGTCCGAGGAAGATGGGTGACGTTTACTCCATCAAGATTAAATGAATTATTCTCTATAGAAAA
>JAKZJZ010001608.1:0-26208 GCA_022702705.1 Papilionanthe hookeriana x Papilionanthe teres | reverse complement strand
ATGTTAGCCGTATAGATGTGTTTGTCTCTTCGACACGAATCCATAGAGCATAAGAACATGAAAATCCATTGAGTATCGAGTGAGATATTAGGGATTTAGTGTGGACGGCTATCGGGTGAGGACACTTGGGGACGATGAACGGATGCGCGTCCATTCGATACACGCGCGGACGAACGGCTCGGATGGCGTCGGACCGGGGAAACGGTGCGAGAACCGCGGGGCCCGGGCTAGCCGGCTCGAGTGGCGGCGTCGAATGGGAGCGCGCCGCGTGGCCTTTCGGAGGCTGGAGGATGCGGCGGCGCCGCGTGGATAAATAGAAAATTAGGGTATTTTCTTATTTATTTAATTCCCTAAACTTCAAAAATCCATATCTTTGTGTAGAAAAATCACAAAAATAAAATAAAAATACCCTCTTGCTCGGTGAACGAGAGGAGAATAATGTGGAAAAGAAATCATTTAATTTCATTAAGTATTTTATTTTTTATGATTTATTTACTCTCTGCATACATTTAATTCTCCATGCATGTATACAATTCACCATGGCATGAGACCATAGAGACTTTGAAGCCTACGAACTTGGGAACATTCCCACGAATTTTCCAAGGTCAGAGGCCATCTCTGTGAAAAGTTATTTATTTTTCAAATGCATGTTGCTGTTTTGAGTATTTTAATTCCAAAAATTAGCATGTTGTGAAATAAATTCTAGAAATATTTGGTGATGTTCATTATGACCAGAGAACTCTAGGAAAAATAGGACTTGAGTTAATTCACTCAGATTAACCCTAATTGGCTTAAACACCCAAAATAGGTCTTTAATTAATTAGAGTTAACCAGGCATCAAATTGACTTGAAATCAATTCTCCACTGACCTTTAGGATCAGAGGAATCCACCATAAAAATTTGAGGTCGATTGGACTTGGTTAACCCCACTAATTGGGTTAATTAAGCCAGCTTAGCCATTTTAAACTTTAAAAATTCATAACTTTTAAAATACTTTTTAAAAATTCATCAAATTGGTTTTGGAGCCTCTCTGATATCAGGGGAACCTAAGAAAATTAAAATTTCAATTTTCTAAAAAAGTTGATTTTTAATAATATTTTAATATTTTTAATAATTGAAAAATAATAAAAATCACAAAAATAATAAAATTCACCAAAATGTCACATTTTGAATTTTAATCACTTAGGAACAAATCCCACATTTTTCCTAGGTCTATTTAGTGAGATATTGAATTTTAAAGCCTAGGGTAATTTTAAAATTAAAAAAAATGTATTTTCTAGCATTTTCACTAAAATAATTATTATAAATCATAGAAAAATCAGAAAAATTGCAAAATTTGATTCTCTGGTTTCCTTGATATCAGAGAGATTTTTGAAAAATATAAAATCCATTTTTCAACATTTATTTTATTTTTAAATTAATTAACACTCCAAAACTCAAAATAATTATAATAAAAATAATATAATTCAAAAAATCACCAAAATTGGTCCAAGTGCTTCTCTAGTCATTAGGAATGTCCCCTAATTTTCTTAAGGACAGAAACTTTCCTTTGGTCATGTTATCAAATTTTCCTTGAAAATCTCTATTTTCCACCAAAAATAATTATATAAATAAATTAAATACGAGAAAAATCACATTTTCTCCTCTCATGTCTTTATTGACATATGAGTGAAGTCACATAAAAATTTCAAGTTCATTTAAGTTCAATTTAGTGAGTTATGAAATTATTAAGCTTAAAGGGTAAAATGGTAATTAAAATCTTTAATCCTTAATTAAAACTTTAGGTTTAATAAAAATTTAACAAGTAAAATATTTGATCCTAATCGATTTGGATGATTGAAATTTAAATAATTAAAGGGTAGAAACCCATTAAACAATTTTAAAATAATTAAAACTTTAATTAAATAATTGATTAAATTTGGAAGAATAATAAAATTGGAATTATTAAAATAGGGATATTATTAGGAAGAGATTTATTCTTTAATTTAAAAATCCCTAAATTAATTATCTCATTAATATTCAATCCTTAATTAAAATGATAATTCAAATTCAAAATATTAAAAGACTTAATCATTAAACTAAAATTAAATTATTAAACTCTTTCAAAAATTTCAATTAAAATTAAAGATAAAACTTAATTAAAAATTAAATTAAAATTAAATTAAATAATTGAATTAAATCAAATTAAAACAAATTAAATTAAATTAAATTAAATTAAAATTAAATTAAATCAAATTAAATTAAATTAAATTAAATTAAATTAAATTTAAATTAAATTAAATTAAATTAAACAATTAAATTAAATTAAATTAAATAATTAAATTAAATTAAACAATTAAATTAAATTAAATTAAATCAAATCAAATTAAAGTTAAATCAAATCAAATTGATTAAACATCAAATCAAATTAAATTAAATTAAATTAAATTAAATTAAATTAAAACTCAATTAAAATTAAATTAAATTGAATTAAATATAACATCACCTAAAACAGAAAGAAAATAAATTTAAAAACAACTTGAACACTATTCCAAATTTAAACTCTTTAACTTAAACCAAATCATTTGAATACTAACTTACCCTTGAAAGCTTTAGTTATTATAACTCCTAAATAAAACATTAAATGAAGTGTCACTTCACTCATAGGATATTCAAATGTCCTAGTTCAGCTGAGCAAGTTAACAAAACTTGAAATTCTTGGACGATTAATTCATTTGTATAATTAAATTCATTTGAACTTAAAACAATCCCAGAAATATTGAAAAGATGTTTAAGATCCTTCTTAAGCACTTTCTCAATATGATAGGACATTTATAAGAACAATTGAATTTGATTATTCTTTGATGAAGAAAATCGTCCTTAAACAAAAACATAAAGAACCTAGACGTCATAGGAGATGACTAAGCTATAGGATTAGGAATTTGGTAGAAAACCATAACCTTTCCCTTAGCTTTACCTAGGAACTTGCTTAAATATGCTAATTGTGTTTTAAGTGCGGTTTGGGATGACGGGAAGACCCTCCGGGTACGCATTTGTATTATTGCAATTTACTTTCTACAATTTATTTTCCGGCAATTTACATTATTGCAATTTACTTTATTACAGCTTGCGTTTATTTTTTCTTGCATGATAAAACAATCTGTTGCATGAAAACCCACACCTTTAGGATAGCCCCTAAAGCTGAAACCAAAATTAAGTTAAAAGTCATTGCGAGATAAAATTCACCGCCACGACATTTCAAAATATAAAACAACTCAAAATTTAATCACAAACGAACACAAAACTACAATTACAACTAAATTAAAACGTCTGTTGGATGATCGGGAATACCTCGGATGATGTAACCTACGTGTTGCTAACGGGATTTCCCGCGGTCTAAATGAAAGTGTGGAACTCATTCGGTTGAGTTTAGCAAATTCATACGGACTAAGTGAATCCGATAAAAATAATGATGCGGAAGGATGGAACCAGTGGGATCTTAGCCGGTGTCGTTATAATCAACTTTAAGATTTGTTTTAAATAAAACATAAAAAACACTTGGAAATTAAGATTTTCTCTAAACCAAAACACTTTTCTCAACTCCTGATTTATGATTTCTAAAACTAAACCTCGCGACAACAAGGAGCTCGGAGCATGGTGGGCGGCACGACCATCGTCATCGGCAAAACACGAGTCTACTTCGGCAAAACTTTCCTAGAATTAAAACAACCGAAGCCATAGGACTTCGAGGTAGCTTGCCTAGTGCAACATAAATCCTCAACTCTTCGTTAGGCATTTGCATTGCAAATTAAGCCCTAACAGGTCTTAGGATTCCGAGGTAGTCGTCAGATACGACAATAAACCCTCACATCTTCTAGGTTATTTGTTTGATTTTATCATACAAATATAAGCCATAATTAATTGAAATTGGCGAAGATTGAAATATCAAATAAACATTAGGACTTTCCTAAATTCAAGACAAACAATAGGATAGTCGGGAAATTATCGAAGTTCACTTCGAATCGGTGATTTCTCCTACCTCTCTTCCTTTGGATTCACAAAACAAAATGTTCCAAAATTTGATCCATTCCACTATTGAAATTCCAAAATTCAATCTTTGAAAACCTTAAACTTTGAAATTCTTGAAAGCGAGAATTATTGATTATTATCGAGAGTTTTCTTAGGTGATTCCCGTCACTTAAGATGTAATTAACTATAGGGGCTTGCCCTTATAGGGAATTTTAAAGAACCCGGGTAATATAAACCCTGTTTGATACTTTCATATTAAGCGGGGAATTTGTCGGCTTATAAAATTGGTTCGCAAACCAAACGGATGTCACAAAACTTCTAGTTTATTTGATCGAGCCCCACCATCAAGCGAGTGTGTCTATCCTTAGGGATAGATATACGGTTTGTGGTGCGGTGCTCGTTTATATAAACTATTTGGGGATGTGAGATCGGTTTAATCTCATATCTTAAAACTTTCAAATTTAAAAATTATTTTCAAAATCAAATACTACTTTCTAAATTATATATATTTAAATTAAATTTAAAATAAAAATTCGCCGCACAACTACGTTAGGCGACCACCTTTTCAAAATAAAACACACGACCTAAAAAAATAATGCGACAATTTACGGCGACTCCAGTTGAGGAGAATTCCTCTCTCCATTATAATCGAAATAATTACGCTTTCAAAAATCGGTAGTGTATCCATGTCACTAATGGATCAAACTACCCTTCTTTCCGTTGGAATACTATGTTCATTTCTATCTTGAACAAGTATAGCCAACATTCTCTCGGATTTAGGAGCCTTTGTTTAGACACCCCTAAACGAGAGAGGTTCAGAGATCCTTTTACCTCATTTACGAGGTGGGGTGGACCCCGATAGGTGTTAGTTTAGGAGTGATCCTTCGAGTCGGGAAGTCTTGCTTAAGACTTTCTTTTCCTTTATGAATCGGATTCCTTACCTTCTCTACACCTTTGAACATTCAGTTCTAAATAAACAAACCCTCTAATAAGTGATTCTTTTAACAAATAATTCCTTCTTATAAATACATGAACAAAGAATGCGTTCGGACTCTTTTCAATTCCTTTTCGTCCTAAAGAAAAGAAGCATAACTTAGGACGACAACCGAGAATCTACCTTGCAGAAATGGAAGCCCCGAGCCGATTTTCTCCTTCACCGACGGATCTGGACTTCGGCATGCTATAAGGATGGGCTGCCCGACAATGGGGTCATCCGATTTGGACGGGGATTTAGCTACGAACGTCGAAGTCACCGACGTCTCCCTCTTTGCAGCGACGAACAAGGTATGCGAAGGCGAGGAACCCTGCGCGAGTTCGACCTTAGGTCGACCCAGAGTTTCCTCCACTGCAAAGGGTCCCGACTAGGAGAATGCTTGCTTGTCCGCGGGAGGAGCTATTCTCACTACCCCCACTGGTCTAGTTGTTTACGCACCTACCGCGACTTACGCAAATCGAAGGGGAAAGGAATCCGGAACTATGATAAACACTGTTACCGTGGAGGGTACGGATCTTCTGTAAGACCTTGTCTTCGAAATCGGGTCCGGTTCGAAGATTCCTTCGGCGACAAAGACCCGAAGAAGAAATAGAAATAGAAGGATCGCCGGGGAAGCCGGAAGCTGGCGAGGTTGCCTTCTGGAGGAAATTCCGGAGTTGCCGGAATATGCACGATTACCGAATATACACCTTTGCACGACTACATACCACTTTTGGGAGGAAGCGAGGTTCCATCCCTCTCCGCCGCGAGAGGATGAAGAGAATGTTCGAAAGATTGCTGCCACATTACCACGGCCCGCATACTACAACGATAGCCGCAAGAAAAGAATCGAACTACGCCGTTTGCTCGGCTTGCAAACTTTGGTAGAAAAGCTAGCGAAGAAGGAAAAGCGCCGTGTCGGAAATTCTACGAAGGATAGGGCGGGTGCCGGTCAAATCCCGTCTTGGGCCCCGAGTAGAACCCGCCGTCATGATAGAAAAGCCGAGCAAGAGAATGAAGGCTAGCCCGCTGTCGTAGTATCGGGGTTACGGATTAGGGAGGATACCACCTTCCGGCATTTGGCCGATAGACCATGCGGTCATAGACCTTCTGTTGCTAGAAGGATGGTGTGGCGTCCCACTACGGGGCGATTGAGGCGAAACGGCGGCCCGAGAAGAAAGTCTCGCCGGGAGGGTGGAATGCGAAGAAAGTGCTACTTGCGATGAAGGGGACTCGTGAAAAAAGGACCCGGCAACCATCGCATGACAACCACGAATACACGGAAAGCTCCGCTAGAATGATGCCATGGAAAAGTTGAGAACCGACATCCGACGGTTGGCAAAAGAAAGAGAAGAAAAGTTCGGAGATGAGATCGACTCATCGGAATTCATGGACAACGAATATGCGAGAAATCAACATGGTTGAGACACGAGCTTCATCATCTTCTCGAGGTGCTCCTGCGGCGCGAGAAGAAGGAGCCGGGCGATGAAGAGACGGCTTCGGGAAAAGGACGACACGATCGCTCGAATGGCGAAGAGGATGGAAGAGATGGCCGTAGCTCTAGCCACTCTCCGAAAGTCGAAGTACAACCACATAGAGAGACACCCCCGAAGTCATTCACATCGTAGACGGAGGAAAGGAGATTACATCCGTCAATGGGGATGACCAGCTGAAAAAGGATACAACACGAAAGTATGATCCACGAAAGGATATCAAGAACTTGGTAGAACGGCGAGGTGCGAGAAGCCTAGCACAATCGAAGAACGGGACATCTATTCGGACGGGTAGACCTTACCGGAAGAATTCGACGCTATCCAATACCCAAAGGGCTTCGTACCACCTGCGGTTTAAGACCTTCGACGGAACCGGGAACCCCAGACGGCATGTTGCACACTTTCGTGCCGGTTGTTGCAATGCCGGCGGGAGCGATGCGCTACTCTTCCGACGAGTTCGTTAGCGGTCGTCGGGAATCGCCTTCGGCGAGTATGCGGAATTACCCAACGGATGCAGCAAAGACATTCTCGAGCTAGAGAGCCTCTTCATTAAGCGATTTGCCGGAGCTCGGCACCACATCACTATAGGTGATTTAGTGGTAGAGAAACAAAGGCCGAATGAAACTCTAGTGGATTACATACTTCGATGGAGAAATTTAAGTATGAAGTGTGAACCACAAGCTTGCAAGAACAACATGCGGTCGGCATCTTGCTTAAAAGCATTCACGGCCCGATAGCACTTCTCCTCGAGGGATTCACTATTAAGACTTTTGAGAAGTTGTTAAGCAGAGCCGGAAGCTTGCAAGAAGAGGCGAAGCAATTAAGTTTTGCGGACAAGACGGACAAGACGAGAAGCCGGTGAAGACTTTCGAAAAGAAATGCGGGGTCGTTGCGGCGGTTGACAAAGGCAAACAACCGATGCAAATACCACCGAACGGCCGCAGCAACCACAACAAAATTACCGGCAACCCGGTCCGGCTATCGGTCGTCTCCGCGGTATGAACAACCGTCTCGTCCGCAACGTACATTGAGGGAGCTTACGAGCGAGAGAATATCCGTTCAAAAATGAAGCGGTACCAAAGATGTTCCGTAGCTTAATGAAAACTCCGGATTTCCAGTGCCCGAGCCCAAAGACCGAGAGGAAGTCAACAAGAAAGGTGATCCCGACTTTTGCCCCTACCATCGGATGCTTGGGCACAAGATAGAAGGCGCATTACCTTCAAAAGTTGGCTCAACGACAACCTTCGGAAAGGAAATATAACAATCCCGAAGGAGTACATGAAGGAACCCCGAAAGGAGGTTCCGTCGATGTTATCTCAGCCGATCCCGTCATTCAGATAGATCCCTATGCAGCCGACGATGGATGGACTACCGCACTGGACGAGATCTTCGAAGAAGATTTTAGACAACATCCGAACCGCTTCGGTGCGAGCTTCAATTCGGAGTTCGAGACACGTTAAGCCGGTACTATCACTTGCGATAGAAGAACCACCTCGACGAGGAGACAATCGAAGAGAAGAAGAAAATTGACGAAGAAGAGGGGACCGAGATTCCTAAGGCTAGACTAGAGGCTGCTTATCCTAGGATAGTTGTTTCCGATTCGGGGGAGAAATCCCTCGAACCTCGATTTTGTATGATTATCTGCTCACTTCGGTGGGATCATATAATGATAAGGGTGATGGCGTTGGCTACGTTTTGGTTGTTTCTAACGATTACGTAACTAGCGACAATCCGGGCGTCGATTTCGATACCAACAACAATTCTCGAAATCATACAAGATCTCGACGATCAAAATGACGAAGAAGGCATCCATCGAGGAGGCTACGAGGTTCAACAAGCAACGGATCTATGCGACGAGTTTCGAGGAGCTCCGAGTTACAATAGAGTTAGAGCCTTCGATTTGGAAGATAATCCGGAAGAGCCGATCATTCCGATTCAGGAGAAGACACCGGCGAACTCAACACTAGATTCAGAAGAAATTACAGAAGTCAACCTAAGAAGTGGAAAAGTTCTACCTCCAAGAATGGGTCCAAAAGACAAAGGAAAGCAGGTGGTTGTTCAAGAAGAACCAACCCCGGCAGAAGAACATACCCATTCGAGAAGAAGCCGAGACACGGGAGAACAAAGTGGACTACAACGTGCTAGCCCATCTTAGGAAACTACCGGCCAAGGCGAGCATCTACGATGCTCTCATCTTATCAAAGGAGATGAGAGAAGCTCGATCAAGGCCTTACTTGATCCGGAAATTTCTTAGCTCAAATGGTCGGAGATTCCTTGGATGAGGTTTGCTCGTTAAAGGAACGAGCGAGGTGTTACCTTCACGGACAATGACCTACTTACTTGGGACGGCGGATCACGACCGGCCGTTGTACATTTCGGTTACAATTGGGAAGTTTACGCTCTCCGAGTATTGGTGGATCCGGGAGCATCAATCAATATAATGAGTCTTCGAACACTAGCATACTTGGAAATTGATGCTCGTGAGCTCGAGGCCGACAAAATGTTATTAAGAGGATTCGACCGAGAAAGGAGAAAGAGCCCTCGGAGTCGATAACGCTGCGATGAAGACCGGTGATTTAGCAAAGACAACCGCAAAATTTCATATAATCGATTCGAAACGTCGTTCAACGCTCTCTTGGGCCGACCATGGATACATGAAAACGGGATGGTACCATCATCTACGCATCGGTGCATCGAATATTACGATGGAGGGAACGAGTGCATCAAAGGAGACTTACAACCATTCTCCGTACATGAAATTGGAATCCATGAAGATGCGGCTTATTATGCACCGCAAAGAAAACAATCTTCTCCGGAGATACCATAACAAATGAAGCAAAGAAAGTTCGGGACAACGAAGAACACGAAGTTCTAGTCCAACGAGTCGCTCACCACTCCCTTCGGCGAGATGGTGAAGGTTTCTCCACAACTCGCATCCGAGGTCGAGGCCGGGGACGAGGCCGTGGTAGAGACACTAGGACAATTGGACGGAAGAAACCAACCATCAATGTTGATTGGGATGATAGTTACGAAGAAGAAAAAGAAATCGAAGCAAGAAGCGACAACAATAAGTCGAAAGAAGCCGCAATACGAAGATCTCCTCGAAGATGAAAAGAACGAAGAATACAAATCAATGTACGAGAAGATTAACCACTACGTACATACTATGACCCTAACTCCGATCCATTCTAATAAGATCGAGGGTATGGAGGTCAAAGAGGTACGTAGTGACGGTGCGAAAGCCGATCAAATTCTACAGTGGTGCTTCTTCCTCCAAAGCTGAAAATAATGTACAATTCGAAGATGTCACTTCATCAGAATTAATGGAATTACCTTTTGAGTGGTACTCTCCCTGTGTTCAAAATTTAATTCAACGTGGTTTCTTACCTCGACAATGGACGAAAGGCCAATCACAACATTTTGAAAAGTTATGGAATAACTCGGCCGTCCTCCCGATTCGAAAGTATGGACTCGGATTCGGCACGGTAGGGTCGGTTGACGATGCTGAATTTTGCTTGGTTGTCACTTGCAAATCCAATGAAAGCTGCATGGAAACTACGGACGAACTCGAAGATTTACAAATTGGAGACGCTCCACCGAATTCGAAGAAGAAATCAAATCTACTGATAGATGAGTTAACGGAAGTTAACTTGGGTACTAGCGAAGAGCCTAGACCTACCTTTGTTAGCTCCTTACTCGATAAAGAAGACTCCGAAGAAATAATCAAATTGTTAATGGAATTTAAGAATCTGTTTTGCTTGGAACTACGATGAAATGCCGGGATTAGCCCCGAGAGGTTGCGGTCCATAAGTTAGGAGTGGATCCTGCACATTCCGGTCGGACGAGGTCCCGAGAAGAATGCGTCTGGAAATCGAACAACAAGTCATAGCCGAAGTTAAAAAGCTAATAGACGCTAAATTTGTCCGTGAAGAACAATACCCGACTTGGTTAGCCAATGTGGTGCCGGTCGAGAAGAAGAATGGTCGGATCGGAATTTGTGTGGACTTCGGAGATTTAAACGAGGCATGTCCGAAAGATGAATTCCCTCTGCGATTCCGAGGCTGATGATCGATATTGCTTCGACACATGAAATATTCTCATTCATGGATGGATCTTCGAGGATACAACCGGATAAAAATGGCTCCGAGAAGATGAAAAGCTTACGGCATTCGAACGCCGATCGGAGTATTTTGCTACACGGTGATGCCATTCGGATCTGAAGAACGCGGGAGCAGACTTACCAAAGAGCAATGACAAGAATTTTTGATGATCTCATCCACAATCAAGTCGAATGCTACGTGGACGATGTCGTCATCGAAAGCAAAGTAAAGGAAAACCACTGTATGATTTGAGAATTGTTTTCGAACGATTAAGACAATTTAACCTTAAGATGAATCCCTTAAAATGCGCCTTCGGCGTCACCTCCGGGAAATTCTTAGGATTCGTTGTCCGACATCGTGGAATTGAAATCGATCCGGAGAAGATTAAAGCTATCTTAGAAATGCCGCCTCCCAAAACCTTAAAACAACTACGATCTTTTCAAGGGAAGGTGGCATATCTTCGACGCTTTATCTCGAACCTGTCGGGTAGGTGTCGGCCTTTCTCGGCACTAGTTAAAAAGGACGCCAAATTTATTTGGGAAGAGAAATGCCGGAAGGCCTTCGAAGACATTAAACAATATTTAATGACACCTCCTGTCTTAGCGACCCCGGTCTCGGGTAGACCGGCGATACTTTACACCGCGGCTTTAGACGACTCTCTCGGAGCCACTGTTGGCAGAGTCGATGATGAGGGTAAAGAAAATGCTCTTTACTACTTAAGCCGTCGTTTACTCCCGACGGAAGTAAGGTATCCCGCAATTGAAAAGCATTGTTTGGCCCTGATCTTCGCCGCTCAAAAGCTCAGGCACTACATGCTTTCTCATAAGGTCGACTTGATTTCGAAGTTTAATCCATTGCGATACTTGATGACTCGTCCAACACTTTCGAGCGGACTTGCCGGATGGTCGATGATATTATTGCAATTCGATATAACTTTCGTGCCTCTGCGTGCCGTAAAGGGACAAGTCTTAGCGGACTTCCTCGCGGCACACCCTTTGCCTGGCCGAATCTCCTCTCGATGACGATGCTGCCGGATGAACAAATAATGAGCCTAGAAGACCACGATGATCGACGTTGGGAATTGTATTTCGACGGAGCATCTTCGGCACACGAAAACGAAGAATCGCAAGTGATAGTGCCGGTAAGGCGGGAATCGGGCTAATCTTTATAACACGGAGCGGGGGATGTTAAGATACTCCTACCACTTGACGAGAACCGTGTACAAACAACGAAGCGAATACGAGGCCCTCATAACGGGATTGGAATTAACTATTCAAATGGGGATAACGAGACATCAACATCTACGGGGATTCACGAGTTAATCATTCAACGGATCGCCGGACAATACGGAATTTTTAAACCAAGACTCGAACAATACTTCCAGTATGCCATACGGCTGTTGGAACAGATTCCAAATGTGACAATCTACAAAATTCCCAGAAAAGAGAATGCTTTAGCAGATGCTTTAGCCCGTCTCGCAAAAGAATTTGCACATTTGCAAGATGAATCGGTGGAAGTGTCGGTTCACGGACGTCGGGTCCTATCACGGCTTGACATAGACATGATACACAAATCGGAAAAGAAAAAGAATCGGTTGCGGCGGTGACGAGAAAACACGGAAGATTGGCGACGGCCATTGATGAACTACACTGCAAACGGGAAAGCTACCGGACGATAGGTCGCTAGCCCATCGGATCGAAAAGAACTACGTCTACGCATTAATAAACAACACATTATACGGAAGGTCTTTTGATCGGAAATGTGGCTAAGGTGCCTAAGCGGGTCCGAGGCCCGTGAAATTGTTAAAGAGGTGCATTCGGGACTCGTGGCGCTCACCGGTCGGGTCCAAAAATGAAGATGAAAATTAAAAGACTAGGGTACTACGGCCCTCGATGATGACCAGGCTGCATGAAAATCGCGAGAGGCGTCATCAATGCCGAGTGCACGGAGTGGTTCTACACCAACCTCCAAATGTGCTGCACCCGACAATTGCGTCGTGGCCATTTGAATGTTGGGGCACGGATATAGTGGGTCCGATAGAACCACCATCTTGAAAGGACATCGTTTCATTCTTGCGGCTACGGATTACTTTTCCAAGTGGGCGAAGCGAGTTCCACTTAGAGAAGTGAAAGCACACCACGTGCTTGCGGTTTTCGAGAACCAAGTTGTCTACCGTTTCGGAGTGCCGCGCGGGATCATCTCGGATAATGGGTCGGCATTCGAGAAGCACACAAATCAACAATTTTGTCGGGAGACACGGAATCGGCGGCGATACTCGACAATTTACTACCCGAGAGCAAACGGCCTCGGCGAGGCTTTTAATAAAACTCTCGTTCAAATCTTAAAGAAAACCTTGGACGATAATAAGAGAAATTGGCACGAGAAATTGTTAGAAGCCTTATGGGCCTACAGGACAACCTTCGAACTCCTACTCGAAGCTACACCTTACGCTGCGGTGTATGGGTCCGAGCGGTGTTACCTTTAGAGGTTCGGCTTCCTTCACTCGGAATTGCAATTGCAAACAAGATCACGACGAAGAAAACGCCGGATTACGACTCGAAGAATTAGAAAGCTTGGAAGGGAAAAGACTTGCGGCACAACGGAATTTAGAACTATACCAAGCTAAGATGGTTCGAGCCCATGACAAGCTGGTCGCCCGAGAACCTTGAGAAGTTGGTGACTTAGTTCTCGTTCTCGAGAGACCTATTCTTGCACATCGCAAGATAGGAGGAAAATTTGAACCCACTTGGGAAGGACCGTTTGTGGTTGAAGCGGTATACTCGGGAGGTTCTACCGGTTAGTGAATTGCCGGGGAGAACGACATATGCTTCCGATCAACGGACGATACTTGAAAAAGTATTACTGCTACCTGATGTTTCGAAGGAATGAATTCTTCATCCCTAAGAAACACGGGCGAAAGTAATTACTTGTGATTGGGTCCGAACCCAAAAATAATAAAATGTGCTAAGATAAATAAAATCATGATAATTAAGTTTTCCTTGTTTTCTTTTTCAAATCAAAATCTCTTCCCTCATCTTATCCTACTTCATTCATGTTAAATTTCAAAATATAAGAATAATAAAAAAATGTATCTTTAATAAACATTTTCTTAATGTTCTTGTTCTTAGTACGACCCACCGATCCTTTTCCTTGTCTTTTCGCGGGAAATGTCGAACGGGCGGTTGGTCTTGAACTTTAAGAATGGCGTAAGCCTTGCACTCGATGAAAGAGGGTGAAAGATGGAGCGATAATCGAGATTGACTCGGATTTCGCACCGGCGAGCCTACGATGCGAGGAAAGTGGCTCGGGTCCCGGTTAGCTTGAGAAGAACTACCCGGGCGAGACGGTGATGAAAGTGGGTGGCCCAAGCCACCAATCCAACAACGAGAAAGAAAAGCAAACACCGAAGAAGACGAGAAAATGAAGTCCGTAGTCACTACGGCGGAGGGCGAGGCTTGTCGGCGCCGCGCCCGCGAGAGATTGAGAAGTTCGGAGGGCTACTCTCGCGACCACGCAACGAAGAAATAAGAATCGCCGCATCCGTAAAATGTTAACAAAACTAGGCGCGGACCGAGCGCGGCGAGACATTGCTAATGCCGGCACTCACATTTCGAGGACACGGTTCACGGGAACACGAAGAAAGGAGGCCGGCTCCTAGAGTAACGGAAAGAACCGGAAATCTCCGGAAGATCGGAAGAAGAAGGCTACCACGCCACCGGATAGAACCACCGAGCGATGCATGACCTTGTTGCGAAGCAACCCGGGGGATGTCCGACGGACATCATCCACGAGGAGCCGAGGTATGCGGGGGAACGTGAAGGGATTGAACCATATATCCCATGATATGTCACGAGGCCTCGCCATACGCGGATCATTCGGAATACGAGGCTGGAGAGGATGCGAGAATGTTGAAAAGAAAACTTTCGAATACTTGAGAGAATTAAAGGAAGAAGAATCGACATACTAGAAGGCCTCGAGCTACACACCGACGTATTCTCGGAGTATGAACAACGACAAATCGTGGGTATATCCGGGATACGAAAAGAATGGGCCGAAGCGGGCCGCTGAGGAAAACACATACTCGGAACCCCGGAGATGGATGCCGGGGAAAGGAAGAATCACAATACAATGCGGATCTTGCTACGACTGTCTTGAAGACGAGAAAGGAAACCCACGGGAATACTTCGTCATGGGCGAGTAGATCCGATGCCATTAGTTATCAAGAGAATGGTAAAAAGATTGATAACATGGAGAATGCTTGCCGGCCAGTTGCATACCAAATAGGCTGCATTATCAACATCTACAAACGGGGTATTGCATACCCCCACATATTGATCACCACGACTTCGTCGAGACCTTTACTGCACGGTCTCTTTCTTGAATGAGTGCAACATCATGTTCGGATCGACCTCCGGATAGCGAGGCCGGGTGAGTTCAGGGCCGGTAAAGATGCCTTCTGCCGGTGGGTTCCGTCATGATGTCGCGAGGTAACGGAGCGAGATATCGCAAAGCATTGCATACCGGGGGTGCCGGTGGAGCGAATCTCGGTTACTTTCGGGAGGATGGACGACGGCGAAATACCTTACCATTTCCGACCGGATCCGGAGCTAGAGAACCTCGGCCTTACGAGTGCGTGAGTTACATGGGAAATATCACACCTCCGATGTACATCCGGCCGGCATCCTTGCCAAGGATGGCTTGGAAGGTGATGTTATTGACCATGTACCTCACTATTCGGACATGGATTTTTGACGGATGATTCTTTTGATGGATCAGCAAAGATCATACACGATCCGTTTTGAGTCTACATGGATTGTATGAAATATATTCCGGATCGAGTTGTACGACGTATTTTCAACATGATTGGAATGAAAGTGACCATGTCGCGTTTTTGGCCTTCACCTCTTTTGTGCAAATTGATTGGGAAACGCCATTAAAGTTAAATGAACTTCGAACAAAGAACGAGAAAAGAAAAAAAAGAGAATAAAAGAAAACTTTCTAAAAAAAATCGAAAAATGACAAACACCAAGTTCACATGAACATTAAATAAACAACAAAATAAAATTTGAACCATTAAAAGATAAACGAAATCAACACAAATCTCAAATTCAATCTTTCCAAATTCCGAATCAAATTTCAATCTTTTCGAACTTCAAAATCAAATTCCATCCTTCCAAACTTCAAAATCAAATTCTCGATCAAATTCCAAATCCACTCTCGATCAAATTTCAAATTTGATCTTCCCAATCTCGAATCAAATTCTCAATCGAAATCCAAATCCAATCTCGATCAAGTTTCGAACTTGATCTTTCAAATTCAAATCAAATCTTAAATCAAGTTTCGATCGAGTTGAACTCATCCTTCCAAATTTCCAAATTTCCAAATTCAATCTTTCCGAGGCTTCAAGTCTCGAATCAAATCCAAATTCAAATACTTTTGGGTCGAGGATTTTACATCGAGACTACCTTTGCTTTAGGATTCTCTTCTATTGCATTTGAAATACATCAAAATTCAAAACTTTTGGGTCGAGGATTTTACATCAAGGCTGCACTTATGCTAGGATTCTCTTCTCTATTGCACTTTGAAATACATCAAAATTCGAAACTTTTGGGTCGAGGATTTTACATCCAAGTACCATTGCTTTAGGATTCTCTTCCTACTTGCCTTTGAAATACATCAAAATTCAAAACTTTTGGGTCGAGGATTTTACATCCAAGACTGCAACGCTTTAGGATTCTCTTCTGTTGCCTTTGAAATACATCAAAATTCAAAACTTTTGGGTCGAGATTTTACATCGAAGACTCCTTCTTGCTAGGATTCTCTTCTGTTACCTTCGAAATACATCAAAATTCAAACACTTTTGGGTCGAGGATTTTACATCCAAGACTGCCTGTGCTTTAGGATTCTTTTCTATTGCCTTTGAAATACATCAAATCAAACTTTTGGGTCGAGGATTTTACGTCAGAGCTGCCTTTGCTTTAGGATTCTTTTCTCTGTGCCTTTGAAATACATCAGAATCGAACTTTTGGGTCGAGGATTTTACATCAAGCTACCTTTGCTAGGATTCTTTTCTCTTGCAGCGAAATACATCAATCAATTCGAACACTTTTGGGTCGAGGATTTTACATCCGAAGCTACCTTTGCTTAGGATTCTTTTCTATTGCCTTTGAAATACATCAAATTCAAACTTTTGGGTCGAGGATTTTACATCCAAGGCTGCCTTGCTTTAGGATTCTTTTCCTATTGCCTTTGAAATACATCAAAATCGAACTTTTGGGTCGAGGTTTTACATCGAGGCTGCCTTGCTAGGATTCTTTTCTATTGCCTTTGAAATACATCGAAATTCAACTTTTGGGTCGAGGATTTTACATCCGAAGCCTCTTGCTAGGATTCTTTCCTATTGCCTTTGAAATACATCGAAATTCGAACCTTTTGGGTCGAGGATTTTACATCGAAAGCTGCATTGCTTTAGGATCATTTCCACTATCGCAATGAAATACATCGAAATCGAAACTCTTGAGGTTAAGGATTTTACATCCGACACCGCATTGCTACGAGATTTCTTCTCATTGCAACGATTCAATCTAATCGATTCAATTTTCTTTCGAGGTTGAAGATGTTACATCTAAAACCTCAGAATTCCAATTTTCATTTCAAATCAAATCCTTGAAATTAATTTTGACGAACTTGATCTAAATTGAAACTCCGAACTAAAATTTAAACTCGCACATCAAAGCTTAAATTGAAACAAAATAAAATCTAAGTCGAAATTCCCCCGAGATCATGTGATTTGGGATTCACCTCCTTTTCCTTTCCCCGGCGAGAGTTCGAGAATCTCCGGTTTCGAGAGATATACTTGACACTCCCCGGCGAAACTCTTCTACTTCGTCCTAAGTTCGTCACTTGGACATACTGTGTTGGTTTTGTTGATCGCTTCGGTCAACACCAATACGCGCGGTGTGCTCCGTCGGCTCACCACACCTATTGAGGGTCCATTTGTTGACCTCATTTTTGATGAGGTCTTCCTTTCTTCTTTTTAGTGCTTAGGATCTAGCCTTAGGCTTTTCCTTTGACTATCTTAGAGGACTAGAATTGGGACCCGCCTTTTAGAAATTCAAACCACTTCTAAACTCCCTGCAAACTCCACAAACTTGACTATAGACCCCTAATCACCTAGAGGGTTGAAATCGAATGTGGAAGTTTAAAGGATGAGTTCTATAGGACTCTTTGGCCTTAGGAGGCCCTTACAGGTGGCTTGAGTGCAGTGAAGGGGCTGACTTACACTACACCTACACACTACATTCCCACACACTTCCTAAAACCACACCCATACCCAACTTAACCTCCTAACTCATGTAGGTGATTCACATGGATGGTCCTTAACCACTAAGCCCTTGGTCAAGAGGGTTAGGAACAACATAGTGAATGCCTCAAATGAGTCCTTTCATGGCTCATATGGGCTTGAAATGGCTTCATGGCTCAACCAAAATGATTTCACCCCACTCAAATTCACCCAATCTTCAATTTCCCAAATTTTCAATTTTTGACCCCGGGACCCTACACTACTTAAACTACCAAAACCACTTGAAATTACCCAATTTTTGCAAAATTTCCAAATTACCTAAAATTTTCCAAAATCAATCCCAAACATCTCCACATCACTCAAATTGATCATCCATACCCAAAAATACCAAAAATTCCAAAAATACCTCCCGATACCCTCCAAATACCCAAAATACCCTTCTTGGCCTAAAAATCCAAAAATTCAGAAAATTCCCAGAAAATTCCAGAAAATCCCAAATATTCCCAATTTCATTTTGTCCAACTACACCATGGGCCAATTTTGTCAATTTACCCTACTTTTGTCAAAACCCCCAATTGACCCGTTTTAACCCAAAGTGAACCCGATGTTAAACCAAACCTATCCAATTGACCCAAATTCTGGTCCAATTCAATTCTAAACTTCAATTCAACATTCCCGATACCAATTTAGACCAAATCCAAGTCCAATTTGATTGACATTTGGATCGATTTCACTTTGGGCCTTAAAGCCCGAATTTGGACCCATGACCCGAGCTTAGCCCAAACTAACCCAATTCAACTCCAATTAACCCCAAATCTTTTCTAAACCTTCCTTAACATCCTCATAAACAAAACACTAACATGATTTGCCCAAGATTTTGACCCAAACCCCACTCAAATTCAACCCCAAAATCAAAAAGCCCGATTTTGACCTAAACCCAGAATCTAACCCAGAATAGGCCCAAACCTCGAAATTAAAACCCAACCAAAGCCAAAACCTCTTTGAAACACTCCCATAAACATTTCTTAACATTTATTTTACATCAATTTCAACCCTAGCCCAACATTGGCCCAAGTTAGCCTAATTTGACCTACATTGGCCCATTTACAGAATAAACCCAAATTCGACCCAATTCGAACCCAAACCACCTTAAATCTATTTCAAATTATTCATGAAACATCCCTAAACCAAAACCAACAACTATTTGGCCCAAACTTCTACAAAAATTCCCATCCATGAACACATCCTTAAACTTAAAAGCCCACTTCCCTTAAACCTTCTTAAAAGCCAATTTCCTTGAAAATTCAAAAGCCCGAATCTACCACTAAAGCCCACATGACATCTCCATTTGTCATCCATTTAATTAAATCCATTACCTAAGTCCTAAAATCATCATTGAATTATCCCAAATGAAGCTTCATCCAAATTCCCATCAAATTACCAAAAATTTCTTAAAACCCTTTTCATGAAACAAATCGACCTTTTCCCAGAGCAGAATGAAGCCATGAACAAGCCATTCTCGAAGCCACATGAAGCCATGAGGGCTTTGACTTGTCATTAGTCCATTTATGGCAAGAAGAGGGGTTCTTTCTTAAACCTCCTTTAACCCTTTTTACCTTAATCATGTCGCACACTAAACCATGTTTAGCCGCCTCATCATGGATGGAGACTTCACCACTCCTTCTAAGTGACCTAAATGATTCCCTCGGCTCGAAATCAGAGCTTGGAAGGGTGCACCAAGCCCAAAATGGTGGGTTGACCCAAACCAAGCCAAAGTGAGCCTTCTCCCATTCCATTTAAATCAAACTCCTTTACACATGTCAAACCTCGATTGCTACACTAAACCCAGACCACGACCCTCTGACCGAGATGGTGACCATTGCACTGGCCGGCGGCCACCGAGCCGCCGGGAAAACACCATGGCCGAGAGCTCGCATGTGAGCCAACATTGAAATTCTCACTTGCTAGGTGCGCCATGCCCAGTGGTCACCATGGCTGATCTTCTCCTCACCGGAGCAGGCGATCCCGAGCCACTAACTCCCTGCGAGAGGCCTTCCGCCCTCTCTGATTCAAGCTCCGCCCCTCTCGGCCATGAGAGGTGCTGAAACAAAAACCTTAAGGAAACTGCTGCCAAAATCACTCCGGATCACTCTCTACACATAGAGCACACGATCCCGTGAATTCCGGCCCCGATTCCTTCTAGGCGAGCCCGATTTTGAGCTCGAGCTTTGGCAAAAACCGGGACACTTCTCCGCGGTGAGCCGATTCCCAAATTGATTGGCTCTACACCTTCACCGGACCGAGGGAAGGTGTCCCGCCAAAAGCCCCATCTCCGGGCCACCCGGTTGCTCCGGCCTCCGAAGCTTTGTGATCGGGCTTGGTCGAAATCATGTCCGGACGATTCACCGGACCGGGAGACTTCATGCGGAGCTTGCTGGGACCCGATCGAAGGTGCAACGACTCTCGGATTGAAGCCACACTTCTACGAGCCAAGGTATGAGCTAACTCTCCATCCCGAGCTTCGAAGATTCTTCATTTCGAATGCCTTAGTTTCGATGCATGTTAGCCGTATAGATGTGTTCGTCTCTTCGAGACGAATCCATAGAGCATAAGAACGTAAAAATCCATTGAGTATCGAGTGAGATATTAGGGATTTAGTGTGGACGGCTATCGGGTGAGGACACTTGGGGACGATGAACGGATGCGAGTCCATTCGATACACGCGCGGACGAACGGCTCGGATGGCGTCGGACCGAGGAAACGGTGCGAGAACCGCGGGGCCGGGCTGCCGACTCGGAGTGGCGGCGTCGAATGGGAGCGCGCCGCGTGTGCCGTTCGGAGGCTGGAGGATGCTGTGGCGCCGCGTGGATAAATAGAAAATTAGGGTATTTTCTTATTTATTTAATTCCACTAAACTTAAAAATCCATATCTTTGTGTAGAAAAATCACAAAAATAAAATAAAAATACCCTCTTGCTCGGTGAACGAGAGGAGAATAATGTGGAAAAGAAATCATTTAATTTCATTAAGTATTTTATTTTTTATGATTTATTTACTCTCTGCATACATTTAATTCTCCATGCATGTATACAATTCACCATGGCATGAGACCATAGGGCTTTTGAAGCCTGCTGAACTTGGGAACATTCCTTGAATTTTCCAAGGTCAGAGGCCATCTACTATGAAAAGTTATTTATTTTTCAAATGCATGTTGCTGTTTTGAGTATTTTAATTCCAAAAATTAGCATGTTGTGAAATAAATTCTAGAAATATTTGGTGATGTTCCTTATGACCGAGAGAACTCTAGGAAAAATAGGACTTGAGTTAATTCACTCAGATTAACCCTAATTGGCTTAAACACCCAAAATAGGTCTTTAATTAATTAGAGTTAACCAGGCATCAAATTGACTTGAAATCAATTCTCCACTGACCTTTAGGATCAGAGGAATCCACCATAAAAATTTGAGGTCGATTGGACTTGGTTAACCACACTAATTGGGTTAATTAAGCCGCTTAGCCATTTTAAACTTTAAAAATTCATAACTTTTAAAATACTTTTTAAAAATTCACCAAATTGGTTTTGGAGCCTCTCTGATATCAGGGAAACCTAAGAAAATTAAAATTTCAATTTTCTAAAAAAGTTGATTTTTAATAATATTTTAATATTTTTAATAATTGAAAAATAATAAAAATCACAAAAATAATAAAATTCACCAAAATGTCACATTTTGAATTTTAATCACTTAGGAACAAATCCCACATTTTTCTTAGGTACTATTTAGTGAGATATTGAATTTTAAAGCCACTAGGGTAATTTTAAAATTAAAAAAAATGTATTTTCTAGCATTTTCACTAAAATAATTATTATAAATCATAGAAAAATCAGAAAATTGCAAAATTTGATTCTCTGGTTTCCTTGATATCAGAGAGATTTTTGAAAAATATAAAATTCATTTTTCAACATTTATTTTATTTTTAAATTAATTAACACTCCAAAACTCAAAATAATTATAATAAAAATAATATAATTCAAAAAATCACCAAAATTGGTCCAAGTGGTCCTCTGGTCATTAGGAATGTCCCCTAATTTTCTTAAGGACAGAAACTTTCCTTTGGTCATGTTATCAAATTTTCCTTGAAAATCTCTATTTTCCACCAAAAATAATTATATAAATAAATTAAATACAGAAAAATCACATTTTCTCCTCTCATGTCTTTATTGACATATGAGTGAAGTCACATAAAAATTTCAAGTTCATTTAAGTTCAATTTAGTGAGTTATGAAATTATTAAGCTTAAAGGGTAAAATGGTAATTAGATTTTAATCCTTAATTAAAACTTTAGGTTTAATAAAAATTTAACAAGTAAAATATTTGATCCTAATCTGATTTGGATGATTGAAATTTAAATGATTAAAGGGTAGAAACCCATTAAACAATTTTAAAAATAATTAAACCTTAATTAAATAATTGATTAAATTTGGAAGAATAATAAAATTGGAATTATTAAAATAGGGATATTATTAGGAAGAGATTTATTCTTTAATTTAAAAATCCCTAAATTAATTATCTCATTAATATTCAATCCTTAATTAAAATGATAACTCAAATTCAAAATATTAAAAGACTTAATCATTAAAGCTAAAATTAAATTATTAAACTCTTTCAAAAATTTCGATTAAAATTAAAGATAAAACTTAATTAAAAATTAAATTAAAATTAAATTAAATAATTGAATTAAATCAAATTAAAACAAATTAAATTAAATTAAATTAAATTAAAATTAAATTAAATCAATTAAATTAAATTAAATTAAATTAAATTGAATTTAAATTAAATTAAATTAAATTAAACAATTAAATTAAATTAAATTAAATAATTAAATTAAATTAAACAATTAAATTAAATTAAATTAAATCAAATCAAATTAAAGTTAAATCAAATCAAATTGATTAAACATCAAATCAAATTAAATTAAATTAAATTAAATTAAATTAAATTAAAACTCGATTAAAATTAAATTAAATTGAATTAAATATAACATCACTAAAACAGAAAGAAAATAAATTTAAAAAAAGCAACTTGAACAACTATTCCAAATTTAAACTCTTTAACTTAAACCAAATCATTTGAATACTAACTTACCCTTGAAAGCTTTAGTTATTATAACTCCTAAATAAAACATTAAATGAAGTGTCACTTCACTCATAGGATATTCGAATGTCTAGTTCAACTGACGAGTTAACAAAACTTGAAATTCTTGGACGATTAATTCATTTGTATAATTAAATTCATTTGAACTTAAAACAATCCCAGAAATATTGAAAAGATGTTTAAGATCCTTCTTAAGCACTTTCTCGATATGATAGGACATTTATAAGAACAATTGAATTTGATTATTCTTTGATGAAGAAAATCGTCCGTAAAATAACACAAAGAACCTAGACGTCATAGGAAATGACTAGGCTATAGGATTAGGAATTTGGTAGAAAACCATAACCTTTCCCTTAGCTTTACCTAGGAACTTGCTTAAATATGCTTAATTGTGTTTTAAGTGCGGTTTGGGATGACGGGAAGACCCTCAGGGTACGCATTTGTATTATTGCAATTTACTTTCCTGCAATTTATTTTCCAGCAATTTACATTATTGCGATTTACTTTATTGCAACTGCGTTTATTTTTTCTTGCATGATAAAGCAATCTGTTGCATGAAAACCCACACCTTTAGGATAGCCCCTAAAGCTGAAACCAAAATTAAGTTAAAAGTCATTGCGAAGATAAAATTCACTGCCACGACATTTCAAAATATAAAACAACTCAAAATTTAATCACAAACAGAACACAAAACTACAATTACAACTAAATTAAAACGTCATGTTGGATGATCGGGAATACCTCGGATGATGTAACCTACGTGTTGCTAACGGGATTTCCCACGGTCTAAATGAAAGTGTGGAACTCATTCGGTTGAGTTTAGCAAATTCATACGGACTAAGTGAATCCGATAAAAATAATGATGCCGGAAGGATGGAACCGTGGGATCTTAGCCGGTGTCGTTATAATCAACTTTAAGATTTGTTTTAAATAAAACATAAAGAACACCTGGAAATTAAGATTTTCTCTAAACCGAAACACTTTTCTCAACTCACGATTTATGATTTCTAAAACTAAACCTCGCGACAACAAGGAGCTCGGAGCATGGTGGGCGGCACGACCATCGTCATCGGCTAAAACACTGAGTACTTCGGCAAAACTTTCTAGAATTAAAACAACCGAAGCCATAGGACTTCGAGGTAGCTTGCACAGTGCGACATAAATCCTCGACTCTTCGTTAGGCATTTGCATTGCAAATTAAGCCCTAACAGGCCTTAGGATTTCGAGGTAGTCGTCAGATACGACAATAAACCCTCGCATCTTCTGAAATTTATTTGTTTGATTTTATCATACAAATATAAGCCCTAATTAATTGAAATTGGCGAGATTGAAATATCAAATAAACATTAGGACTTTCCTAAATTCAAGACAAACAATAGGATAGTCGGGAAATTATCGAAGTTCACTTCGAATCGGTGATTTCTCCTACCTCTCTTCCTTTGGATTCACAAAACAAAATGTTCCGAAATTTGATCCATTCCTCTATTGAAATTCCAAAATTCAATCTTTGAAAACCTTAAACTTTGAAATTCTTGAAAGCGGGAGTATTGATTATTATCGAGAGTTTTCTTAGGTGATTCCTGTCACTTAAGATGTAATTAAGCTATAGGGGCTTGCCCTTATAGGGAATTTAAAGAACCCGAGTAATATAAATGCATGTTTGATACTTTCATATTAAGCGGGGGAATTTGTCGGCTTATAAAATTGGTTCGCAAACCAAACGGATGTCACAAAACTTCTAGTTTATTTGAGTCGAGCCCCACCAGCGAAGCCGGTGTGTCACATCCGCAACGGGATAGATGTACGGTTTGTCGTGCTTGAGCGCTTCCGTTTATATAAACTATTTGGGGATGTGAGATCGGTTTAATCTCGTATCTTAAAACTTTCAAATTTAAAAATTATTTTCAAAATCAAATACTACTTTCTAAATTATATATATTTAGAATTAAATTTAAAATAAAAATTCGCCTACGACTACATTAGGCGACCAATTTTTCAAAATAAAACACACGACCTAAAAAAAAAATATAATGCCGAGCAACGGCGCACATTCATCGTCTGCGGCATTTGGTGTGCACCCGTGACCGTCCACACTAAAACCACACAAGAACTCACTCATTTCTCGACGGATTCTCTTGTTCTTGTGCTACTATAGATTCGCCTCGAGAAGATGAACACATCCGTACGGTAATCATTGCATTGAAGTTGGCTCGAATAAATCAGGTATGGGTGTGTTTTTAGGAGGTGTGTGAAAGTGTAGTGCATAGGTGTAGTGTATGTGTAAGTCGGCCCTTACTGACACTGAGCCACCCGGATGGCGATCCTAAGGCCGAAGAGTCCTATAGGAACTCATCCTTTAAACTTCCACATTTGATTTCAACCCTCACAGGTGATTAGGGGTCTATAGTCGAGTTTGTGGAGTTTGCGGGGAGTTAAGAAGTGGTTTGAATTTCTAAAAGGTGGGTCCCAGATTCTAGTCCTGCTAAGATAGTCAAAGGAAAAGCCTAAGGCTAGATCCTAAGTACTAAAGAGAAGAAGAGAAGACCTCATCAAAAATGAGGTCAACAGAGAGGTGAGGGGGTTTAAATAGTGCTGGCTGGAGGGTCTCCCAGGGGGGGTTAATGGCTGGGATCAGCTGCTCTGGGCAAGGGAAAAATAGCTCCAATGGCCACTGGGCATGTGGCAGCTCAGCAAGAGATAATTTCAATGTTTGGCTCCTTCTAAGGTCTCGGCCATGGTGTTTTACAGTGGCTGTGGTGGCTGGCCGGCCAGGCATGGGTCACCCTCAAGGTCAGGGAGGTCAGAGTTTGATTCCTGTGATTTCAATTGATGGTTGCTATGTGTAAAGAGGATGGCTTGAAATGGAAAGGGTAAGGGCTCATTTTGGGCTCAAATTGGTCAACCCATGATTTTGGGCTTGGTTCACCTCCCCATGACCTGGTTTTGGGCTGGGTGAATCAGTTGGGTCAACTGGTCTTAAGTGGAGAAGTTTCCATCCAAGAATATTTAGATTAAATTTGGGTCAAGGGGAATCATTAGTAAGGTTAATGACTTTTAGGAAGTGCTTAAAGGACCTCCTCATTTTGCCCAACGTGGTAAGGTCACATGTAAACAACTCACATGGCTTGCATGTGGCTTAAGAATGGCTCCATGGCTCATATTTGGCTTGGGAAAAGATA
>JAKZJZ010001607.1:0-26211 GCA_022702705.1 Papilionanthe hookeriana x Papilionanthe teres | reverse complement strand
CTTAGGCATTTGTTCAAAAGCTTCAGCAAATGGGATATTAATGGTAAGCTTTTTAAACACCTCAAAAAATTTCAAAAATTGTTGATCCAATTTTTGTTGTTTTAGTTGTTGTAGAAATGGGGCTAGAGGTTTTTCAAATTCATCTTGAGATAGAGATTGTTTCTATTCTTCAATAAGTATTTCCTTAGGTTTCTCAATTACTTTAGTGTCTTTTTGAATTTTATTTTCTTTTCCATCCCTTAGTTCTTTTCCACTTCTAAGTAATACAACTTCAATTTACTGTTGATCTTTTCCATTTTCTCTTGGATTTACTTCAACATACTTGGAAGTGTTCCCTGTGGTCTGTTGTTAATTGTATTTGCAATTTGCCTCATTTGATTTTTAATATTTCTTATCGCAACATTTTGACTTTGCAACTGACTACCCATTTGTAAAATTAATTCTTTTATAGACAATTTCTTTTCCTTAAATTGCTCGTTATTAAAACAAGGAGGATAAGAAGGTCGATAGTTAGAATTACCTTGGTTATTCCAATTTCCAATTTGGTTAGGTTGGTTATTACCCCATTGTGGATTTGCATTATTCCAGTTTAACTTAAAGTGATTTTCCCAACCTGGATGATAGTAACTGGAATAAGGGTTATTAGTTTTGCGAGCGATAACTTGTAATGTCTCTAAAGTTTGAGATTCATCAGTGCTTCCAGAATTATCATTACATAAATGCGATAATTGAGACAAATTATCCAATTTCTTAGATATTGCAGCAACTTGAGATACTAAAATAGGAAAGGCTTCATTTTCTTGAATTTCAGCCACTCTTTTGGTTTTTATTCTATCAGAAGGCCATTGAAAATTATTAGTTGTCATTTCTTCTATTAAAGCATAAGCTTCATCAAATGACTTAGCCATTAAGGAACCTTTAGCAGCAACATCTACAATAAATCTAAGAGAACCTATTAATCCATTATAAAATGTTTGTATAATTAACGAGTTTGGTAAAGCATGATGTGGGCACTTCCTAAGATGTTCTTTAAATCATTACCATGCTTCATAAATAGTTTCTCCTTCAAATTGAGTAAATGAGGTTATATCATTTCTATGTTTTGCAGTTTTGGAAGGCGGAAAATACTTAGCTAGAAATTTTTGCATTATTTCTCCCCAAGTTTTAATAGATCTAGTTGCTAATGAATTTAGCCACATCTTAGTCTTATGCCTTAAAGAAAAAGGAAAAAGTCAAAGCCTAATAGCATCGTCAGAAACATTATCATACTTGAAAGTAGCACAAAGTTCTAGAAAACTGACAAGGTGTAAATTAGGATCTTCAGTAGGAGATCCTCCAAACTGATTATTTTGGACCATTTGTATAATTGCAGGTTTAAGTTCAAATGAGTTTGCTGCTACAGTAGGGATTTAAATGCTTAAGTGAATTTAATCATCTGTAGGGTCAGCATACTCTCTTAAAGGTTTATGTATATTTTGATGTTCATTTTCTGCAATATTTTGTTCCATATTATTTCGAGGTATATTAGCTATTTCTAGCAAATTATGAATCCGTTTTCTTTTCTAATTCTTCTTACAGTGCGTTATAATTCAGAATTATAAGGTATTAATCCTTCAGATCCTAAACTTCACATAAAAGGAATTAGAAAATATTTTTTTAAAAAAACTAAAAATATAAATATTATAAAAAAATAAAGTTTTTATCTTTCCTTAATTATTTAATTTTTAGTGTTTATGTTCCTTCCCCAGCAACGGCGCCAAAAACTTGACCCGACCGCAATTAAGCAAGTAAAATAGCTTATAAAATTATGGATAAATGTGACCCCAAATTAGATTAAGCGGCTAATGTACAATATTTTAAAGATTAAAGATTTTATAAATAAATATAAATCATACACTATGGGTACTACGCAAGTATACGTATCGTTTCAAGTAATATAGAGCTTTCTAATTAAGCCCCAGATATCGATCTCACGGGGAAGGTTAAGTGCAAATAATTAAGAAAAAAAGATGAAAATCAATTTATAAACTAATCAATTATCAAGTATGAATATGTAAGTTATTAAAGTAGCAGTAGGAAATAAAACAGTACTTTAAACTCTTTAACACAATAAACAAAGATTCTTTCCCCATACAAAATATTTAATGATTAGTAAACATCTAAATTAGTTTGAGAACTTAGAATGTGGTATTGTGACGAATAGGAGCAAAAATAATCTTTACCCTTTGGCTCTCACTTCTAGTTTCCCCCCAAGGGTGCCTATGGTCGGGCCTACTAGGACCCGTCACCTCCTCTTAAACCAAATTGATAGAATTTAGCCTGTCACTCTAAAAACATATTCAATTCTACGCCCATCAAAGGTTATCTCACTATTTATTCGCACCACCCCCTTCAAGGATTTACCATCTACCTTTCCAAGGTAAATGTGATACTTACAAGTTAAGAACTCTTAACCCACGTCAGGTCTTAAGAACTCTTCATTGGTTTTAAAATTACAAGTGATCAAGTTGTAGTGTAAATGATAATCAGGTAAAGTAACATCACAAATTATTGATGAAGAAAATAAGTTCTCAAAAATAAATTAAATCTTTATCTAAATCATTTCATATTTGTAGGAAGAAAGACAAGAGGACTACTCAGAAAGCATATGATTCACACCACAAACCATATTTATATAACTCAAATTCAAAGTACAAAACTTAAGAACCAAATTATAAATACTTATTTGGAATGATATCCAAGCAATCCTTTGAAGTTTCTCTGACGCCGACTGACTTTTTCAAGACTCCAACTCTAGCAATCACACTATGAACACTTTGAACTCTCACTAAAGAAAAGTAAATAACTCTAAACACTCTTTAACTAAATGAAATGGCACACCACTTTCACTCTTATAACACTTACACACTCTAAACGACCACACATTGCTGTAGAATTGTCCTCTATTTATAGAGCTTCAAAAATGACCATGGGTTTCTTGAGGCACCTCTTAAAAAATTGTCCAAATTTGTTGAATATTCTAGAAGGTAACTATGGCGCCTATGCACCAGATCTAGCTCCTAGGCGCCAGTCTCCTGCGCAAATGTAGGCACATCCCTTCAGATTTTGAGTCGCAACTCTTCGTTAAATAATTGATTCCCTGTATTTAAATTCATTGTAACTTGTTTTTAACATATGAGAAATTGACCAGAAGCTTTCTAGATTGCTTTTGAGTCATCAATAACCGTCACAAAACCATCCAAGAATTCTCTAGGTTTCCCTGCTGAGTTTGGCGCCTGGGCGCCAAATCTGGTACCTAGGCCCCAGAGTCAGCACAATTTTTCTTTTTTCTTCAGTTGACTCATTTTTGCTCCTTTTTCTTCTTTTTTGATTCTTTTTCTTCATAAACTTATTTCTTGTACCTACAACCAAAAACATAAGAAATACCTTTCATTAAAGCGGAATATCCTTAAAATATTAGTTAAAAATTATATAAATAATTATGTAATTTTAAGGGTGATCACTGACATAAATACAATAGTAACCTAGGTTCTTTTTCTTTAAGTTTTATTTTCTTTTATAGAGTAGAAAGTTACGATCAACTGGCTAGAAACATTTGAACTATTCAAAAGATGACAAAACACGAAGCAAATGATGAACCTCAAGTAAACAATTAACGGTAGCTCGGATGATGTTGGTTAACGAGTATGACATAAGTTAGAGTTGGCACCCACAACGTTTGTTTATTTGTATCCATTTGATATATCTATCCAAATTATATGTCAATAACTATATTTTTGCCTTTTGCCTAGGTTACGGGTAGGCTCACTTAGGGACTAAATCTTCTAACCCAATTTAAACAACTTCAACTTAACTTTTTAAAAAGAAATTCATGACTAGAACTAAATAAATCACTGCATTCACAACATAGAAACATCATGCATCTAATAACCTCGATTGACAAAAAAACAAAATTGAGTATAAATTCTTTTTTGATTTACGAATGAGAATGATAACATGATCTGTAGACATATGCATGACATGTTGCTCCTACTCCCTGTCTTCAAGCCATAACTTATCGCACAGAAATGGATTTTTTGACCCATGAGAACCACTACCTTATAGAGTGAGTTCTCCCAACACATATCGATTGGCACTTGAGCAAATCATTTATGCATTCATAATTAAGGACTTGCATAACCAATTATACAGCTTGCTTCGATGCACTCAACACTAATTAAAACTAAACATTTGAATATGGTGAGGTATAAATCATTTAAATTAAAAAATTTAAAATATATTTTCATTAGTGTTAGGACATTATGCATACCATACACACTTAGACAACCTGATTTATAATTAAGTCGTAAGACCTACAACTCTTAATAAATAACCATATCATGTATTATTGAGACTGACCAAGCATGATTTTGAATGTAATTAGGTGGTCTAGATGACAGTTATTTCCAGGTAGGGGTTGTAAGTCCATTGCATGTCTTCTTTTAGGTTTGAGCTTTGAAGTTTCACTTCTCTCAATAAACTTTACCCTAGCATTCCGAGGTTGTTCGTTTAGTTACGACGTAAATCCGCACTTTTAGACTCCTGCATGACTATATGCCATGTAGTCCAAACATTTTAATAGAATAAAACATTACAATCTTTCTTTGAAAATGACAAGATTCAACCTTTTGAGGACCAAGCCATAGCCTTAATCGAGAGTTTTATTAATTGGTTTCGGCCGCTTAAGTTGTAATTAACTATAGTGGTGCCCATATAATAAGAAGAATACTCCAGAACTAATCTAAACTTAATTTAGTCTTCAGATTAGATAGGGAAAGTGACCCAATTTGGTCCTAGTGTTGGTAACTAAAGCTAGGGCTAGCCTTCAGGTGCATATAAACACTAGAACAATAAACAATAAATAAGTGCATATATCAAACACTTTCTTGGTTCAAATAATCAAACCTATCATAAAATCATATTTTTACCTTTCAAAGCGGTTTACTACTTTTGGTGACACGCTTTATTATTTGAAAAACCAAATCTTCAAATCAACACGACCTTCAAAAGCACCATGTCGAGGAGAACATCAAGCTTCACAAATAAACTTGATGGGGTCAGACACTCATGCACCAAATAGGTTTAGAGGCTAAGGAGCGTGACCTGGGCTAGGTGAGAGTAGTGTATCAGAGTGGAAATACATCATGTATTAGGTGGGTTCAGAAGCTTGAGAGTGTTTCTTGTGCCAAGTTACATGATTTGAAATGTACAAATGTATAGAGAATGTGCACTAGATAGGTTTAAGGGATAAGGAGTGTGATCTATGCTAAGTGACACAGTGTGACATACCTACGACGTTCCTAAGTGGTGCTGTAGGAAGTGAGGTAGTGTAATTCTTTTTATGGAGAATTACATATCGCGTAAGCTAGAAATACTAGCCACCCCTTCATAGGATATGTGTGTATGTGAAATGAGTGTGTGAAAGCACAAACTCATGTGCAGACCTCAAGCAAGCAAGACATAAACATACATGATGTCATGCAGGGAAAAATGCAAGGGTGAAAAGGTGCAAGTGTAAAGATGGATGTGCTAGTGCATGAAACTCAAAACACATGTAACAAGTGACATTAGTTGATATGGCTCGGGTGGTCGATCGATGAAAAAATGGTTGATCAATCCAAGGACTAGAGGCTACCGACTGATCATATCAATAGAAAGTAGTTAATCGATTGATCGGGTCCGAGACAGGCAATCTATCAAGTCGATGAAATGTGATCGATTAATAGACCGAGTAGGTGGTGCCAATCGATCATCAATTATGTCAACCAAAAGGTAGTCAATCGATATATTTAACAGGTGGAGGCTAATTGATCTGGTCGACGAAAAGGTGGTCGATCAATCGATTGGGCCGGTGGCAGCTGATTGATCAGGTAAATGGGAAGGTGGTCAATCAATTGATCGGGCTGGTGGCGGCGGATCGATCGGTTCGACAGAAGGTGGGCGACCGATCGATCGATTGGGTTGGTGGCGACTGATTGATCAGACTAGTGAAGACTGATCGATTAGATCGATCGAAAGATAATCTATCAAGCTGTTGTAGGCGATTGATCGATAACACAAGAAAAATCTAGTATTATAATGCATATTTTAAAAAATCTTGCCATGCACACGAAATTGAGGCGAACACATGCAAAAATGAAATTCCATCAAAACTGATGACAGATCAGACTCGTCTTAGCGATCTCATGGGGAGCATAGTGTAGTTGATGGAGGCATGTCCAACTATCTTATCTTCACAAGTAAATATGAGGTTTACCTTTAATTGCTTGGCTATACCAAGAAAAATTATCGATTGTAGGAAGATAATCATGAAATGAAGGCTTTTCCATATGAGGCATAACCTAGGGAAAGAAGAAACAAGCTTCTTCAATCTCTAGATTTAGAGGACTTCACCTCTCCCATCAAAGGGCCACCAAAACAACCACGAGAATATTCCATTCTCGGCTTTATAGGATTTTGGAGCTAAGGTTAGGGGATTTCGCTCGTGGATTTGTTGGGGATTATAAGAAAACAAGCAACCAAACCTATGGAGCTTCATCTAGCACATAACATAATCCTAGTATCTCACATTAGACCAAGGAAAACTAGCTAGAAGAGAAAAATGAGATATTTAGGAATTCTCACCTCCTCGATGGTTGGAGAAGCATTCACCTGGCTTGCTCTGTGCTCCTTCCATGACAATTGTAGGGATGAAGCTTTCCTTTGCAAGGAAATTCTAAAATCTCCAAGAGAACCCTCATAATTTCACTCTTTCCTCAAGAAAGGGAAGTGGAAGTTAAGTAAAGAGGAGAGTGATGAGAGGGAGGAGAAAACATGTAGGAAGGAAAAGGAGAATGAAGAAAGTCTTAAGCTTTCCTTTTCTTCCTCATGGACTCCTCCAAGCAAAGTAGTGTGGACTCCAGTAGCAAGAGGAACTTCTCCAGCAGTGCTCCCTCTTCTTCTACCCCAAATGCTCTCTCAACAATCCTCCTAAAGAAGAATCCCCACTTTGTTGAGAATTAATTCAACTGTCTTATTTGGCTTAAAGGTTAAAAATGCCCTCTACCTCATGAATGAGTTGGCTTAGATGCTACGCATGCATAACGTTGGAAAAACAGGTGGCCTTCATGGGGAGCATCCCGGACCACTAAATGTCCAAAATGGCCCCTAAACTTGGTGTTGGGGGCTAACACAAATCATAGTAGATAACAGCTTGACACAGGTGCACCTTGGTCGCAGCGCAATCGCACCGACTGCATGTAGTCAGGCACGAGCGTGCTTGACATTGGGAGAGGGTTTCATGTGCCCTCTATTTGCAAGTACAGACCTAAAACGGCTATGACGTGGGTGCATTGGTCCCAAGACAGGTGCAAAAGCTCCAAAGCTGGGGCGCGGGTGAGCCGGAGTAGTGCACTGGTGGACCCTAAAGTTGCCACAGGTTTTTTGTGTCCTCTGTTTACCAGCGTGGACCCAACGCAGAACCGTTGGACCTAAGGTTGGCGCGGAGACGCCAGATGTTGGGTGCGGGGGTGCCAGAACATGCTCACTCAGTAGTCTATAACTTATATGCGGGACTAAACAATAATGGTATCAGTTCTAGTCATTTTTTATGTCCCGAACATGTTCATACAATCCATTTTATAATTGGAAATTATTTGAATAATTTTGGCGAAGATCGGGGTAATTTGGGCCCCAATTTTTCATGCATGTCACGCCAGTAGTCCATCTTTTTGCATCATGCTTAAACATAATAATTATGGAAGGCATATTCATATGGAATTTTGACACTTAGAATGCATTGGCATTTTTTTTTATTTGTGAATGGGTATCATTTAAGTAATTTTGGTGATGATACAAGTAATTTGTACTTAATTTGCACATTTTACATCTGTTGCATGTTTTCTTTATCGTGCAACCTCTCTTAAGAAATTTTGCTGATCTAAATACATCGATGCACTCCATTATTTAAACATGCCTTGTTCATGTTGCTTCAATGATGATTGAAGTGGTTTGGACTTTATTCATGCATCATCATCTATGTTAATTGTCGTTATCATTAAGTGTTCTTTGTTAGGCATTTTTAGCACTCTTAATTTGCATAACATCACATACATCACTTGTTATTTTGGTCATTTACCATTAGTTTTCTTGTACAATAGATATATAGTTGAACAATTAGATATGAATTCTTAGTCAGTGTAAGAAGAATGATGACGAAAACTTAAATAATTGGATAATCAAAGGAGTTCACCAAAAAAACATAAGAAATCAATAAATAATTGGTAGTAAGATTGATTATTCTATTAATAGGATAAAGAAGAAGTAATCAAGAAGATGTGTATGAAATATTGTAGTCCAACGTAAATCTATGGGATTTGTTTGACATGTTATTTCAGGCTCTAAAAACAATTGATTTATTTTAAATATGAAATATAAAACTGACACCATAATAATTTTTAAAATATCAAAAAATTCGATATGATATAATATATTCACAAGTCATTGAAATATTAATATTTGTGTTTAACCAAGTCCATTACTCTCGTATCTGATCATATATAACTGAAAGAAACACACCAAAGCACAAATAAAAATACATTCCATTAGTCCGTCTATGATAATATTTATATCAGTGTTTGAGATGCATAATAAGTACTATAATAGAGTTGATGATGATACAACGCTTCAAAAGCTTATCTTATTAGTAGTTCACATAAGCATATGATAGTGAAAGTAACTATATATAATTATGATGATGAGAACTTATAGCATTGGAATTTTTCAAGGGTAGAATCTTCGGCCGCCAGAGCCACCCTCGCGCTGGCAATTGAAGAACGCAGCAGCGACTGGGGGACTAAGGCCGTAAGTATCCGCAAAGGCTTGCGTGCAGAAGCATTCTCTTGCATTTGGAGCTGAGACACTATTCCTTCTATTGCGTTGCTGTAAGAGAGCGAAGACGATGCGATGTATTCCGATTACTGGACGAGGGCTCTCATACCCTATCAACTCGCGCCCTGCAAGCAAGCAAGCCAAATTATCATTATGAGGAACATTTACATACATGCCATCTAATTCCTATGTATTTATATATCTAACATCTAAACTTTACTATTTATATTAATACCGACTAAATGTTAACATAGTGATATTTCTTATGTGATATGAAAGATTTGGGCGGTATTAATGTAAACAAAAAAATAAATAAATAAATAAAGTTTAGACGTTAGACAATAGTGTGAAATAAATGTTGGACTTGTAAATTTTTGTGTTTTGTTTGAAGTAAAATGAAAACAATATAGAATATGAGGTCGAGAGAATGAAGAAGCGGGTGGCAGGAGGTCAGTGGCATCAGCGGGCAAACAAATGGAAGTGCAAAAAAGCTAGCGGGCATCAGGTGACATCGGCCAATGATAGCCAAAAACGGACAAGTGAAAATTGAGAACGGGACAACAACAATTAAAGGATGACAACTGGTAATTGCGGTGAGAGGGAGGTCAATGGTCGTAGGATGTGGTGATAGTCGGTAGCGGTGATAATGGCGGGCAGTTAAAAAATAGTATATATGATTACTTTTAACTTGTTCAAATGTTAGCCATTCAAAAATTACAATAGAATAATTTCACTACTCACCAAAACTTGCATCTGTTGTTCCTGGGATATCCGTCACCATCCTGCATAGTTTTTAAGAAAAAATTAGCAGTTTAGCTATGCAGACATTTAGTTAGAAATATTAACAAAACATGCATTCTTTCAACTTAGAATTAAAATATTAGGAGGTTAATTACCAGTGTAAGTATTCTTTCAACGTTGGATCACTAGGATTTGGCGCATCGAGATCAACCATCACCTTAAAGTCACATAATAACATATTATTTGTTTTCATGAAAATGAATCAAATAAAGACACAACATAATAATAATAATAATAATAATAATAATAATAAAATATTATAGTACAAGAGTGTAGAAAACACGTAGATCATCTCCTCCAATTTCAACTCTAGGGCGATTGACAACAGCCGAAGGCTTCAATTCAGATCCATTGATAAATGTCCTATTGTTGAATAAAACTCCAAACCTCACTGGTTGATCAAAGGGACCAATATCATATCCTAATGCGTTATTAAAAATAGAAAAATCCCCTGACATTATTTTGAAGAAGTTGGAGAAATGAGACATAGGATGGAGTGAAGCTTGCAATCTCTTAAATAAATGTTTCATGCATCAATGTTCTCCACAGTAAAGACAATAAACTTTTGACTTCTCATATAATATACCTTATCTCATACTTTAAAGCTAAAAAAGTATGAGTTATTCTCTTTCAACTTTGTGTGTGAGGGGTGATGATTTAAAAAATGATAATAAATATTTAAAATAGCATAACAAAAAGATAAAAAACAATGAGTTAAATGATTTGTTGAGCTTAATCATGTTTGAACAAATTAAACAAATATTCTGTATTAATAATTTTTATTCTTGTGTGCCATTCAGTGATATCATTCTTATTTTTGGTCCATATCAAATTTTTATATGAAAGCAATTCCATAAGATAATATTAAAAAATGAAGAAAAAATATATTATTCTAATATGACACAAAAGGTTTATCCTTTTGGTGTATTGATGATTCATCTGTCAAATTGGATGCGAAACGAAGGTAAATCCGACGATATTTAAGTTTTATCATAAGATCAATTATATATTGATAACCTGCACACATCATATTACCCACATCACATACCATGTATTATACAACCATATCATAAATCAAAACACTAAAAATATCATTAATGAGAAAGAAGATACTTTCACAAATTTTCCAAATAAGAATAATAAATTTAACAAAAAAATGCTCAATAAAGTTCAAAATAATTCTTACAACTAAAAGAAAACATAAAAATAAACTCCTCCTCCTCCTCTACGGATGCCATTGGTTGCTTGTCCCAACGATCTGCTAAAGTCTCCGTCGTGCGCGTTATAGGGTCCTCAAACATATGTTGGTCTTCTAGCGTGTGCTTGCACAACTGGCAAATCTCTTCGTTCATTGCAGCCACCTGTTTGACAAGAACCTCCTGGTCTGGCTGCGAGGAGCTCGGAGAACTCAATGCGGGACCACGAGAGAGCTCAAACTCGAAAGCTATGCCCTCTACTCCAAGCTAAAAACACTCCCATTCTTCTTCCCCGCCACATGAGACCAAAGCTTGCAATCAGGCAACATAGTGTTAGATTGACTACTACTGCTGGTGGCGTAAGACTGGGCTCGAGTGACCAAGTGCCTCTTTCGGAGCTGCTCATACTCCTTCTGCATAATTAAAACCAGTGTTTAATTGACACTTTCAACAATTTGAGTCAAAATAAACTTTTAATTGAAGGTTTCAATTTGAGTAACAATAAACTTTTAATTAAAGGTTTTTAACTTACAGCGATCTGCCTGGTATTTTTAACTTACCGAATATCCATTTGCAACATAGATTTAGCTTTACAGATCTGTACAACTATTACAAATAAACAATCAGTCAATTCTTACCAATGTGTACATTGAATGATTATGCTTAGTGGCTCATTAGAGCTCAAAACCAAAGAAAATGACCCCAGGAACCTCTTTTAAGTAGCTCACATTATCCGGTGAAGTCGACACTACTTGGTCAATCACATATAAGACACTTATTTGTAGTGATTTATGTTTTAAGCAATAGACCTGATGCATTCTTCCACTTCAACCAACCAACATGAATTCAACTAATAACATTATATCACCATCAATGTGAGCAAGACCAGTCTTCTCCAGTTGAACCAACCAACTTGAATTCTTCTAAAAGTATTCCCATCTATATCACCATCACTGTGAACAAGACCAGATGCCTCTCTATTTGTATGGGTTGGAACTAGGCGCCCCAGAAGTCTTGTGCCAAGGCCCCAACCCACTATATGACTTTGTACTCTAATTCTCCTCCTTTTCGCTCTATGTCTCTTCCAACTCGCTCTACTTCTAATACCTACTATACCTGCAAGAAAAACATAAAAATAAATTTCTTTAAAGTACAATTTCATTCAAAAAGATATGCAAAACATAAATGAATTTATACAATCTTTTCACACATCAAAATCCCCCAAACGTAAAGGTTACTTGTCCTCAAGTATAGCTAAAATTTTAAGATCAATTTAATTTAATTTGAGGGAGTGGGTTCCATTAAAAATATCAAGAACTTTGCCTCAAAAAAATCATAGTTTATCATTACATTATTTCCAATAAATAAGTCTAGTCCTAGGGTATAAGAAGCTTTTCATTTAACCAAAAAAAAACATGAATTATTATTTTAAAAATTAATTAAAACTTGTTAGCTATAGTACCTTAGAAGATAGAAAAATAGAATTTGAGTTCTCAATTTAAAAAGATTGTTTAGTAAAACATAAATTCAAGCAAGCTTATAAATGCAATAAAGCTCCAACAATAAAAAGAGTCTAGCGAAACTAATTTTCTTCTCTTTCTCATTTTTCTTCTCTTTTTTTTCTCTCTCTTTTTTATTTTTACTTTTCTTGCTTGAGAATATTTACATTTAATCCTTAGCATAGCTTTAGGAGTATTACTATATCTGATTACATTTTTAATAATTTTGAATTCGTTTATCACCTCCTTAAAGTGAAAGCTACCACACCACTTCACTTTTTAGGCTTGCAAAAAAATTAATAAGTGCTATTTAAAACTAAGATTTATAGAGGCTCAATTCTTAATTAATATATATTTAAGAATACATAACTTCACAAATTTATAATTCTTTTCAAAAATAAATGACCAATTCATTTTTTTTCTACATATTGAGTTACAAGTTATCTTAACTCCAGTTCAGTTTCTTTTAAGTAGAATTTTAAATAAAGAAATTATGTTTTTGCTTTCTAAAAATTTATAATAATACCAAATTAATTCACATTCCTCAAATTTATAAAATATAACAATTTAAATACATTTTGTCGAGGACTAATAAATTCAACCTTTAAAATGACCCCCTCCCAAAAAAAAAACTTAATTTTTAACATACAACACAATTTAAAACAAGAATATACACTGGGAAAATAAAATTTCATACACATACTTTCTCCCTCTTGTGTCTACCATAAAATTAACAGGTTTAAGCACAATACACATATATGCAGTAACAAATATATCAAAGCTAAACAAAGGTAAAAAAAAAACTACACCAAAGGATGTCTAAATATCTCAATAGATTAACAGGAATGATCTAAGAATAAAAAAATATAAAATGAATACGAGGGTACAACAACAGCACCAACAAATACCAAGAAATACAGTCCAGTACATCCACACATAGAAAAATAACAAAAAAAAATGAAATCAATCCTCATCCTCCTCATCATCATCATTGTCATCATTAATATTGTTTGAATCTTCCTCCTTAGATTCCTCCTCCTCTTCCATTGGTTGGCTATTGTGCCCGTGAATCTGATAAAGAGGAGATGTAAGAAAATCAGTAGGATTGTCTCCATCAATCGAATGATTTCTCTGGCACACCTCCAACTCAGCAGCATAGAGATTGTCACAATAATCATATTGGCATTTATATTGCCAATCTAAATGTGAGCAGTGTTTAACCAATCTATATATCTCTCCATGCAAAATAGAAGTGCTATCCTCTACTCTTTGTAATTGTTTGTCAAATGTTCCTATAAGAGTAGTAGGAGAAGGGTTGAAAGGAGTAAAAGCATGAGGCCAGTGGAAACCTCGATTTTACCTCTCCCAAAAATTGTATTTCTCATATATAATCCTTTTTCCGAATGAAGTATCTCCTTCATACTACTAGAAGGTACTCCAGCAGATTGGAAAAAAGCAAAAAACGTAGAGGGGTGCCCCAGACCAGCTGTAGTTCCCTCATGAGGGTTCTTTTTGATAGAATAGTAAATTATGAAACCAACATCGATGGGTCTCAACTGTTGTATACAAAAGTTCAATAAAGCCCGATCTCTATTTACTTTACTCAGATTTATAGGAGGAATCATTTTAGAAGAAATAAAGTAATGCCAAACATGAGATATTCCACCAATTTGCTTAGCAGTAAAGTTAACTTTAATTCTATTTTTAACATTCCACACACCTCTGCTACTGGCTAATTCATGGATAACCTTCTCCAAGAATGCATTAGTGGAGGTACAACTTGAATAGTAACAATTAGGGACATCATCCAAAAATATAATTCATTAATATGAGAAGGTTAGATGTCCACAGATTTCTCTCTCACAAACACAGACCTATCAATAACTTATGGTAGATCAGCATAAAATTCCCTGACTACATAAATCACAGCATCAGAGGTCCTATAACAGAACTCTACCAAATACTTTTTAACAATTACATTCTCTATTAGACCCCTAGGGTCAATGAAACCCCTCTCAACAATCATTTTATTCGCTATCAAATGATCATTGTAATGCTCCTGAGCTTTGGAACTTACACATTTCTTTTTATTGAATGAAGAACTGGCCTTACCCCCTTTGGTTTTTAGAGCCATGGATAAGTAAAAGTAATGAAAACACAAAGGAATGAGGTAGAAAATGATGGTGGATGCACACAATATGATAGTTTTCGTCTAAATCAAGATCTCTTCGAGAAATCTCCTGATTCGAAAATCTCACAGAAAATCCCAAAAGTTCCCGGTTGAATAAGAAAATTTGTGCTTAAGAAGCGGAATATACCTCCTAGAAGTGATTTTCACCCTCTAAATCTTCACAAATCAAGCACAAATGAAAGATATGAGGATGCCATTGGTATCGCCTCTCCATCACCGAAGAAGAATCGGGGAGGAGGATTCACAAAAATGACCTAAACTAGACTAGTCTAGGTGATTTATCGCCTAGGTGGTCGTGGCGCCTATGCGCCATAATATTGGTGCCAAGGCCTCGATCATTCTGTGTGGGACCTTGATGCCCGAATGTTGTGGTGCCTATGCTCCCAAACTATGATAAGGCCACTACCTCCTATGCGTAAGCCCCAGATTTGATGCCAGTCATATAATTAGAAATATTTACTCCTTCCCACATCTTAAATCACACAAAATAAGTACAAACACAAAATTCTAGATAGGTGAATAATGAAGGTTACTCATCCCTCTTCTCTTCACATCTCCATTTCCTATTGTCTAATCTCCAAAGAAATCTCCTTCCAGTGACAGACGGATGCTTTTCACATAATTTTGTAAGGAAAATCTTCTGGATAATGTAGAACCATTACTATTAAGATCTTCTTATGTGTTGTCAATTTTAAGTGCCCTCTTAATCGATAAAGCATACATCTCTGTCAGTTCAAAAAATAAAACATGCTCTAGCCCCTCTCATAGCTGATCGATTGAACCCTTAAAAAGTAGAACATGTCAGAAATAGGAAGTCAAGAAGTGAGAAGGGCCATTCCTATGCCTGAACTCAGCATGAATCCAGAAAATGCTATGCTCAATTGAGAACTAGGGTATAGAGAACAATGTTAATCTTACTACCTCCTACGGGCATACTAATGTCCAGTCACAACGAGAAGAATAAGGATTTGCTATCTCACTTCACACAGTCGCAGTCAACACATAAACACAAACTTTAACATACAAGAAAACTAGACCCTAACAATGAAAAGCACAATCAATCCATATAACATGGGTTGCCTCCCAAGAAGCGCTTAATTTAACATCCTCAGCCCAACAAATCCAAATATCACATAAGATGTCCCAACATTAAAATCTCATTTACCATCGGTCCTTCACTTCCTAAATAGGGTTTAAGTCTTTATCCATTTACTTTAAATTCTCTACCACTCTTACAATCTTTAATATCAACAACACCAAAAAGATAAAATTTTACTATAGTAAATAGTCCTGATCACCTGGATTGAAGTTTTCTAAGAAATAATTTCAATAAAGAATTAAATAATAAAACTTCCTCTCCAGGCCAAAAATCATTCCTAAGAATCTTTCGATCGTGCCATTTCTTCTTTTTTTCCTTATAAATTCTGGCATTTCCTTAAGATTCTTGCCTAATTTCTCCACATTCATTTCACTGTAGTAGTCTCTTCTTACAAGATTCTTTCATTTTATAATTGAATTCTTTAACAACCCAATAAGCTTTATGTTCCAATTCTACTCATATGTGACAAGCTTTGACAAATATGAGCCTATATGGAGACATTTCAATGGATGTTTTATATGCAATTATGTAAGTCCATAATGCATCACCTAATTTCAAATACCAATCTTTTTTATTAGCTTTAACAGTCTTTTCCAAGGTCCTATTAATCTTAAGATTAGAAACTTCCGTCGAACCACTAGTTTGGGGGTGATATACTGTGGAAATTAGATGTTCAATTTCATATTTACTAAATAATGCCTCAATTCTTCTATTTATTATGTGACTTCCTCTATCACTAATGATCACTCTAGGCATCCCAAATCTACTAAAGATATTTCTCTTTAAATATTTAGCAACACTTTGAGCATCACAATTTGGTAGAGACGCCGTCTCAATCCACTTTGAGACATAGACCATAGCTATAAGAATATATATATATATATATATATATATATATATATATATATATATATATATATATATATATATATATAATATACATTCTTCTGCTGAAGCAGTCATACCAGCTAGTTCTGATGTTGGTGCTACTTTCATTACTCCATCTGAACCCATAACTGGGGACTCAGCCCAAATTGTTCTTGACAACTTAGCCAATACAGCAGAAGGAGCTTGGTCACAACAAAAAAGTAGGAGGAGAAAAGACACTATGGAACTGCAAGATTTATCAAAGTCCAATATTATTGGGTTGGAGAATTCAATTGCCACACCCCTTAGGATTACTAGGGCTGGTAAGGCTATACACCATGATTAATCTTCTTTGTTGGAATGTTAGGGGTGTTGCAAGTCCTGGCACCCTTAACAGAATCCTACATTTAAACAGGACTCATAAACTATGGATGTTTGCTTTACTTGAACCTATGGTGCACACCAATATCTCTAAAATTACTAAAAGGTTTCCAGGATTTCACTTTCAGCCTAACTGTAATAATAAAATTTGGGTTTTCACTAGGAAGGAGTTGAATTGCACTATTATGATTAATAATTATCAGTTCCTACATCTAAACTTTGGGTTGGATCAATTTTAAGGTAGTGCTACTTTTGTTTATGCTGGTTGTACTCAGACAGATAGGGTTTCCCTTTTGAAGGAGCTGTGCCAGATTAGTGTTGGCAATACCTCCAATTGGATTGTGAGTGGGGATTTCAACTGCATTAGAGATCCAAGTGAGAAAAAAGGGGGCAGAACACCTGATCTCCAATCTATGTTGCAGTTCTCTCAAAATATTACTACAGCTGGGTTATTTGATATTGGCTTCATTGGTTCTCCTTTCACATGGCAGAGAGGCAAACTGTTAGAGAGAATTGATAGAGTGTTAACTAATGATTCATGGCTTAACATGTTTCCAATTACTCAAGTGCAACATTTACACAGATCAACCTCTGACCATTCTCCTCTTTTAATCCAGATTTCTTTTAGTTCTTACAAGGGGCACTCACCTTTCAGATTTTTTAATGTGTGGTGTGATCACAATAGTTTCTTAGATGAGGTGAAAAGATCTTGGATTGTGCTTGATTACCCCACTTGTAACCCCCTGGTAAAATTGTGGAGACTGCATAAAAATGTGGCTTATAAGTTAAGACTTTGGAATAAGCACCATTTTGGTAATGTGTTTCAATAGGTTAAGGAGGCTGATACCAAGGTCCATTTGCTGGAAGCTGATAATGATATGGGAGGGAATCAGAATCAAGATCTCTGGACTGCTCAAACTCAACTTCTACAAGCTTATGATAGAGAGGAACTTTTTCTCCAACAGAAAGCTGCTGTCAATAAATATCTCTATGGGGACAGGAATTCAAAGTACTTCCATGCAATAATTAAACATAGGAGGAAAATTAATGCCATTCTAAAAATAAAGGATGCTACTGGTAATTGGATTACTGATCAAACAACTATTTCTCAAAGTGTTGTCCAGTATTTTCAGCATATGCTTGCTGCACATCCTACAGCAACCAATTCATTCGTTGCTGGGGTTTTTTCTGAAAACCATGATTATGTTAATCAGCTCAACTGGACTTTACCTCCAGATGAACAGGAAATTTTGCAGGCTTTAAAAAATATTGATGGGAATAGGAGTGCTGGTCCTGATGGCTTCACTTCTACCTTTTATCTAAAAGCTTGGGATATAGTGAAAACTGATCTTATTCAAGCTGTACAAGCCTTTTTCCTTGGGACTGACCTTCCAAATTATTTTGCTACTGCTAGCATTGCTCTTATTCCTAAGGATAATCAAAAATCACATTGGGCAGATTTCAGACCTATTAGTCTCACTACTACTTTTTCTAAAATCATAAGCAAAATTCTTGTGGGGAGACTACAACCACATCTCAATCAATTAATTAGCTCTAACCAGTCTGCTTTTGTGCAGGGAAGAACCATTACTGATAATTGTCTGCTGGCTCAGGAATTGTTGCTGGACATAGATAAAAGATGTAGGGGGCATAATTTAATTCTTAAATTGGATCTCAAAAAGGCTTATGATACCATCAGTTGGCAATTTATTGATCTTGTACTTAAGGCACAAGGTTTCCATCCTTCTTTCTGTACATTAATCCAGAGGTGGCTATCAAGTGCTTACTATAGTGTTCTTGTAAATGGTAGTAGCTGTGGTTTCTTCAAAGCAGGCAGGGGTTTGAAACAAGAAGATCCACTCTCTCCCACCATATTCATTTTGGCATTTGACTACTTCTCCAGAATTTTGAATGCTGCTCATAATCGTACCCCTATCTCCATTTTAAGCATAGCTTTTCCTAAATCATCAGTTATTTGGCATATGCTGATGATGTTATCCTTTTCACTAATGGTAGTAAGCTTGCTGTCAAAAAAACACTACAAATAACTGATCATCTAGCCATGGTAGCAGGTCTTGAACTTAACCAAAGGAAGTGTCAGTTTTTAGCGAGCAAAGGATTTAATCATAAGCAGTGGGTGAATGATTTCACTGGTTTCTCAGCTGCAGATCTCCCTTTAAAATATTTAGGGGTGCAGTTAACTAAAGGAAGGAGAAAACAAACCCATTATGATGAAATAATACAGAAGATTACTGCAGCCTTAAACTGCTGTACAACTACCTTTTTGTCTAATGGAGGTAGGTTAACTTTACTGAAGAGTATTTTATCAACCTTTCCTCTCTACAATTTACAAATGGTTAGAATGAAAAAGAGTACTCAGAAAATGATTGAAACCATTTTTAATAAATTTCTATGGGAAGGCCAGGCTAAACAATATCATTGGGTAGTATGGAACAAAGTTTGTAAACCAACAAAGGTGGGGGATTGGGCATAAGGAGCTTTCAACAGATGAGCCACCTTTTTTACTGTAAACAGTGGATCAAATTCAGAAGGCAAGATACTATGTGGGCAAAATTTTTAAAAGATAAGTATTGCTGGCAGTCACACCCAAATGCTGTTTTGTCTAGGCTGGGGGATTCTAAGCACTGGAAACATCTGCTGAAGGTTAGGGAAAGTGCTAACCAGTTCTTTAGCTGGGAGGTTGGCAAGGGCGATGTGAATTTCTATTTTGATAACTGGATTGGTGAGGGGACTTTAAAATTCACTACTTAGTTTAATCATAAACTCCCTGTTTCTGATTTCTGGGTGGACAATCAGTGGAATGCCAATATGCTTAGAGATGTTTTGGATGAGGATAGTGTACAGCAGATTATCCATATTCCGATTGATTCAACCAAACCTCACAGGATTCTTCTGAAACAATATACTAAATACTCCTTCAACAGCAAGATCCATAATTCTCTGCATAACTGGCCTGATACCAATTGGGGAGAAAAAATCTGGACTAGGCTGATATCTCCCTCAATGTCTTACTTCTGCTAGAGATTGTTTCATAATTATCTTCCATTAGATGACATTTTGAAGCTAAAAGGTTTGAGAACTGCTTCTAGATGTTGGTTATGCCATTCTCAGGAAGAATCAGTTTCTCATCTTTTTCTCAAATGTACGATCACTAAACAGGTTTGGAATTCAGTGTTACAGCAATTCAAATTAACTCATCTCAATTATAACTGGATTAATTTGGGGGCTTGCTGGGAGGACTGGAAAGATGAGAAAGAGTTTCACATCCCTTTTGTTATCTGTTGGTTTGTATGGATGGCCAGGAATCAGGCAAAACATGACAATAAAACTTGTAATATCAATCAGATCGTGGCAAACTGCTGTAGTTTTTTAAGTAAACACTCACTGCTGGACTCCTCTCCTAGAAGAAAACCTATTTTGTTGAAATGGTCTCTCCCTTCCCAACCATGGATAAAAATTAATATTGATGGCAGCTTCACTACTTCAGCTGCAGGAATTGGAGCTGTTTGCAGAAATTCCTTGGGACAGTTATTGTGGTTCTTTCAAGCACCTATTATCTCTTCATCAGCCCTTGAATCTGAACTTCAGGCTGCACAGTGGGCTTTGATTACTGCTAAAGCTTTGAACTATCATTTTGTATGGGTTGAATCTGACTCACAACAATTGATTAACATACTGCAAGGCCTCTCCTCTCCTCCATGGAACTTGGTATATCTTTGCCGAACGCTTCTCTCTACCATTGGTTCCCTCACAATTAAATGGACCCATATCTTCAGGGAGGGTAATCAACCTGCTAATTGGTTGGCAAAACATGCTACAACCACTAATACCATTGTTTTTTCTGTTACACCTTTTGAGCCTCTAAGGCTTTTACTTATTGGGGACTTGATTGATACTCCCTACATCAGATGTATGTAACCTTTGCTTGAATGAAATTTTCCTTTTCCTATATATATATATATATATATATATATATATATATATATATATATATATATATATATATATATATATATATATTACCAAGTAAAGGTACAAAGGGTCCCGTAAAATCTAAACCCCAAACATCAAAGATTTCAATCTCCAAAGTTAAATTCAAAGCATTTCATCACACTTAAAAGTGTTACCTATTCATTAGCATCGATCACAAGACTTAATATAAGTGTTCACATTCTTAAATAGAGTAGGTCAGTAAAATCCAGATTGTAAATTCTTAGAAGCAGTTTCATAAACTCTAAAATATCCGCCAAATTCAGAATCATGACATTACGAACAATTTTAAGTGTTTCTTCTACACCTCTTCATCACTTGATCATTGCATTTCATATATAAGTACAATTCATTCTTAAAATAATAACTGATGTCATGAATAATTTTTTTTTGTTTATGCAAATAAATAGGTAAATAATATTCATCGGACATAGAATTAGAGATTTTAGAGTGACAGGCTAAAATCCTCAATTCGGTCATATCGTTTGGGTGTTGAAGTGTAGATGTTAGCCCTCAGGCGAGGGGAACGTGGGAGCTCTGAAGTGAGAGCCGGTATCCTCCCAGCCTAGCCGCAGATTTAGTAACCAAGCATAGGATTAGTCAATGTTCTTTATGCTTGGACCAAAGGGTAAAGAATAGGTATGCTCCTATTTGGCACAACACCATTTTAAACTAATTCAAATTATTTATTCACTTAAATATTTTAACAAAGGATAAAGATTCTTGTTTATATATATTTGAACTTCACTTTAGTAGAATTAGTTATCTGTTAAGAGAACTAGTCTAATTTAAACTTCATATTATTATCAATTGCGTATTAGTGACAGATAGGCAATTTCGATTTAGTTGTGATTATGACTTGATTTCTATAATCCTAGTCTGTAGCCTCTAAAATATTCCCTGTGGGATCAATATCCAGACTCCACTAGAGCCCTATATTACTTGAGCGATACGTATACTTGCGTTAAAGGGTAACTCTGCGATTAAAAGAATATATTATATACTTGTTACAAAAAAAATTAAAATTACGCTAAGTGTCCGCTGCACGGAGTTTGCAAACCTCAAGTTAGTGCCTAGGCACCTAGTGACTAGTGCTTATGCGCCAAGATCTCTATTTATGGAAGAAGTAATGGGCGCCTAAGCGCCCAAGGGTCCCATGCCTAAGCGCCAATGTCATGGCACCTAGGCACCCACTGACATATGCATAAGTGACAAGCTCTCAAGTTTGAGAAGCAGGATCTGGCATCTCGACGCCAGTGTCCGGGCGCCTAGGCCCCCAGTAGCCAAGCTGCATACTTTAGCTCCATGTCCTCCCCTACTTTCTATGCTTCAATCCCTTGTTGTACCTGTTAAATAAACACAGAATACCTTTCTTACAGTGAAATTTCATCCATAAAAATGTAGAAAAGAAGTAAAAAATACTACCTACTTATCCACACATCACCTTACACCCGATAAAGTTAAATATGATCTATGTCGATGGGGATTTCAGTCAGATTACTAGATTTGGACTTCATAAGGGGAAGTTGATCCTACAACATTCAGCTCCACTCTTTAGATGATTTATGATCCTCCACCTAGATTTGACTCAAGCAGATTTGAAAAAATGATCTTTGATAGAATAAAACATCATTATGTGAGTCAAGTGCACCAGAATGAGGCACCAATTCCCAAGGCTTAGTCGTTTTATAATTTATTGAATGCAGCTCAAAGGACACTAAGGATGGTTGCACGTCTCATTTTAAGTTATTTATAACTTTTAGAATGTTGAAAATCAAAACATAGTTCAGCATGCCCCAGAGTGCTTCAATCAGTTTACATGCCCACAGAAAGAGACTAATCGACATGAAAATTTAGTCCTTGAAGATTAATAGAGGATAATAAAGTTGGTCTTCTAGTTAGGACTTAAAACATAGAAGATTGATTGTTGTGTAAACATATGTATGTTATATCACAAGACTAGCACGATAGAGACTAAGTGCAGATTTTGTAATTCTCGTAGATTCAAACCTCAAAGCAAAAAAAGTAAGAGGAAGAAGGAAGTTCCATTCAAGTGTTCTTTTATCTACCACTTATTCCACATCTACAAAGACTATACAATTTTATGCGTACTGCTCCACATATGATGGAAAATCAGAGCAGATCAAGAGAATATAACTTAATGAGTCATCTGATAGATAGGGAGGAGTAGAAATCTTTTGATTGCTCATAGGTTGACTTATTTCACAGAGGCAAGTAAAGTGCTGCTAAGTTTATGCTCTGAAGACTTCACACCGTACAATCAGACCGCATCACTCTACTCTTGTTGGTCGGTGATTGTTACACCATAAATCTGCACCTGAGATGTTCATGATAACCCCTTTTTCTTCATGAAACTGATGATACCTGGTCCCAGTAGCCCTAAAGGGAGGATTGATCAATATTTACAGTCATTGATAGATGAGCTGCAAATTCTTTGAGAAATATGTGTCATCACGTAGGACATCTCGCAAAAAAAAAATTATAAAGAAAGGAGTATTAATGTAGATAATAAATGATTTTCCTGCATATGGATTTTTATTTGGGTAGAGCACCATGAGAAAGTAAGCCTGCCCATATTGCATGAATTCATCTAAGACATTTACGCTTCAGCATCACAAGAAGAATTCATGCTTTGACTGTCACGACATGTTTATAGAACTGAACATCCCTTCAAGAGGAACACAAATGCATTTAGAAGAAAAAAAATTGAGAAATCTTCACCGCTTCCATGAATATCTAGGGAAGATATAGTGTAGATTTTTTGTGATATTCCAAAGATTATTGTATGCTAAGACCTTTCTTCACATCATCCACTTGAATATGGTGTCACTCATAAATAGAAAAAGAAATTAATTTTTTGGGATCTGCCTTATTGGAAGGATAATGTGATCATACACAATTTGGATGTCATCCACATAGAATTTTTTTTTTTTAATAATATCTTCAACACTGTGATGGATGCAAACGGTAAGTCAGACTACGAGATTAACTATCATGGGATTCTGGAAGAAGTTGTTGAATTATCTTATACAGGCTCTATTAAAGGAAGCATATTCCTATTCCACTGCACATGATTCAGTTCTGTTCTTGATCGTGGAAAAAGGGTAAACCAATAATATAACATCACAGAAGTGAAAGCGAATAGAAGGGAAAGTTTACTATCTTTAATATCCACATAGAGTAAGAGAAAACATTGATTTGGAAGAAACTGAAATGACATGTTTCAATTTTCTAGTTGATCTAATCAATGAAAAAATCAATCTAGAGGTTTCTAGTGGCAAATACGAAGAAATTATTTTCGGTAATTAGTACACATCCAACGATGCATTTAAAGAAGAGATAAAGACTAGATCCTCCAGTCACTCTTCAGACGATGCCGAGTAAGATAAGTAATTTTATTGTATCGTCATTAAATTTCGTATTTCAGTTTATTGCTTAGTTTTTTTGTTTTTGCTTTCAATAATTGTATTTTGCACTTTACAATTTCGTCTACGTATCTACTACATACTTATGTATTTTTTTGTTTATTATGTATTTTTTATTTTTTTTTATTACATATTATGTGTCATGTGCACTAATTAATTAAATTTAGTTTCCTTATTGTAGATGTCGACTAGAGGTAGAGACGATCTCCCTCCTCACTTGGGGGTTGGGGTGGGGGTTGGGGTGGACTATAACACTATCTGATGAGAAAAAATGTCAGGAAAGGACACCCGACTTTGACACCCACTCCCACACCCACCTCCAAGCCTGCCACCACCTTGTCCCTACACTCAGCCTCGCCACCGCACTGATCCCCATCTCCACACCACCCTACGTCTTGTCCCCGCCATCACCGTCGCTCCCACACTCACCCCAGCCCTCATCTTTGCCTCCACCCCATACCCTCTCAGACCCAGTGCCCTACCCCAACCCTTATCCCCACCTCTACTTCCACCCAGACTGCAGTAGGGTTGAGTGCAACAGAGACCACGACGACATCAATTTTCTCGAAAAAAACTTCGTTGACATTAAATTGTCTGATAACCATCGCAAAATTTAAACTATTGGAATATCGGTCAGTTTTTGAATTACCGACAAGTGTTTTATCTCCGAGCTTAAAATCGTCGGTAACATTAAAAGCATTGATTTTTCTTATCCTAACTGACACATTGTGGCAGTCAGAAAAGAAGTCTAAATTCCTATAGTGAATTATAAAGCTCTCCCTCTATCAATTTTAGCCTACATAAAATTTATAAACAACTATGGATCTTTGACTCTCTTGGCTCCAAGACAGAAGAAATTATACTAGTTCTATCCTATTTAGATCCATTAGAGTGGTTTTTGAAAGATAGTAGTATTATGAATATGGTTAAGAATTATAACTTTGCTTATTGTACTTTTATATTTGCAATAATAAGAAAATTTTGATTTCTATGTCAAGCCTATGGCATTGATTGTTATTTTTCATTTTATATTATTATAAAGAGCTAGCATTCTACATTATTTTTTTAATTCCATTTGATTTTAGAGATAGTCATCATCCATACCCCCTTTTTTTGAGAAATATTTAGGTACGGAGTACGCAAGCAGTTCTGCGTGCGTACTCCATCGAATAACTTTCCATTAACCCACTTATTAGGGGTTATTAATACACCTAACAATAGCTTCAATGGTTCCGCGCTCATTTTTTGGGGGTTATTGTGAAGTTATTGGAGATATTAACCCCAATAATATCGAGATAACCCCCAAAACTCTAAGAATAATTGAAGTACGCACGCAGAACTGCGTGCGTACTTCATAACTAAATATCTCTTCCTTCTTTCATTCTTAGGTTGAATATCATTATAGAATTTTTATAAACTATTTTGAAAAAAAATCTTTAATTAGAAATACTTTTGGAAATAAATGTAATTTTTTTACCTTTCATTTGTTGATGATAGTATTATTTTTACAAATGAAACAAAAAGCTCTCTTAAAATTTTTATTAACTTTTTTGAGTAATATAATATTATTTGGATAACTCATTAAGTCTAAGAAAGTAAAATTAATGCTATTAGAGATGTCGCTTAAGCTTTTATTAAAAAATAGATTACTTTTTCATTGGCATTTTCATTTATAACATAAAAAGAGATTCTCTCTTTAAGAGATTTTTTTTTTAAGAGATTCTTTTTTTTGTCTTTCTAAGTATTGCTATTCCAAGCATCTAGTTATGAAAAATGAGATTATTAACTCTGCCATTTAAAGTATAATGTCTAC
>JAKZJZ010001606.1:0-26212 GCA_022702705.1 Papilionanthe hookeriana x Papilionanthe teres | reverse complement strand
TAACTAAAGACTCAGAATACTCAGCATCATAATCACTCTTCCTTTAGGTATACTCAGAAAGATGATCGATCTTCTTATCGATCATATCTACTCTACAATGAGTTAGAAATAACTCATTCTGCTGCTCCATAAACTGATCATGCATGGACTCCCAGAAACTAGATGGTGGCTCAGTAGTAGAAGTAGAAGTTCTAGAAGTAGAAGCTCTACTGGAAGCAGGTAATGAACTAGAAGGTGTAGTAGAACTCTTACCTCGAAGTCGATCATAGATACTGACGCTTTCTCTTCCTATGGGCTTTGTAGACTTAATCTTTTCCTCAGAAAGCTCAGCAACTACTTGTCGGCATATTTTTAGGTTATGTGTTTTATTTTGAAAAGGGGGGTCGCCTAACAGAAATTGTCGGCGAATTTTTATATTTTAAATTTGATTTAAATATATATATAGTTTAAAAGATAACATTTGATTTTGAAAGTAATTTTAGGTTTAAAAGTTTTAAGATATGAAATCAAACCGATCTCACATCCCAAATAGTTTATATAAATGAGCGCCGCATCACAAACCGTGTATCTATCCCGAAGAATAGTACATACCGCTCGATGATGGGGCTCGATTAAATAAACTAGGAGATTTGTGACATCCGTTTGGTCCGCGAACCAATTTTATAAGCCGACAAGTTCCCCGCTTAATATGAAAACATTAAACGAGGTTTATATTACATCGGGTTCTTAAAATTCCCTATAAGGGCAAGCCCCTATAGCTTAATTACATCTTAAGTGACGGGAATCACCTAAGAAAACTCTCGATAATAATCGGTAGTTCACGCTCTCAAGAATTTCAAAGTTTAAGTTTTCAAGGGATTGAATTTTGGAATTTCAATAGGGAATGGATCAAATTTGGAATATTTTATTTTGGGAATTCAAAGGAAGAAAGGTAGGAGAAATCACAGATTCGAAGCGAACTTCGGTAATTTCCCGACTATCCTATTGTTTGGCTTGAATATAAGAATGCCCTAATGCTTATTTAATATTTTGATCTTGCCAATTTTAATTAATTAGGACTTATATTCGTATGACATAATCATATAAACAGTCTCGAAGATGTGAGGGTTTATGTCGTACCGAACGACTACCTCGAAGTCCTAGGACCGGTTAGGGCTTAATTTACATGACATGATCATACAAATGCCTAACGAAGAGTTGAGGGTTTATGTTGTACTAGGCAAACTACCTCGAAGTCCTATGGCTTTGTTATTTAGTTCTAAGGAAAGTTTTGTCGAAGTAGACTCGTGTTTTGTCGATGACGATGGCCGTGCTACCCACCATGCTCCGAGCTCCTTGTTGTTGCAGAGGTTTAGTTTTAGAAATCATAAATCAGGAGATGAGAGAAGAGTTTTGGTTTAAAGAAAATCTTAATTTCCAAGTGTTTTTTTTTATGTTTTAATTAAAACAAATCTTAAAGTCGATTATAACAACACCGGTTAAGATCCCACTGGCTCCATCCTTCCGCATCGTTATTTTTATCGGATTCACTTAGTCCGTATGAATTTCGCTAAACTCAACCGAATGAGTTCCACACTTTCATTTAGACCGTGAGAAATCCCGTTAGCAACACGTAGGTTACATCATCCGAGGTATTCCCGATCATCCAACAAGACGTTTTAATTTAGTTGTAGTTGTAGTTTTGTTGTTCTGTTTGTGATTAAATTTTGAGTTGTTTTATATTTTGAAATGTTGTGGCGGTGAATTTTATCTTGTAATGACTTTTAATTTAGTTTTGGTTTAAGTTTTAGTGGACTATCCTAAAGGTGTGGGTTTTCATGCAACAGTTTGTTTATCATGCAAGAAAAGTAAGTGCGATGCGATTAAATAAATTGCAATAAGGTAAATTGCAATAAAATAAAAGCGTACCTGGAGGGTCTTCCCGTCATCCCAAGCTGCACTTAAAACACAATTAGAATATTTAAGCATTTAAAACAGGTTCCTAGGTAAAGCTAAGGGTGGGGTTATGGTTTTCTACCAAGTTCCTAATCCTATAGCTAGTCATCTCCTATGACGTCTAGATTCTTGTATATTGGTTTGAGGACGATTTTCTTCATCAAAGAACAATTAAGTTCAATTGTTCTTATAAACATCCTATCATATCGAGGAAGTGCTTAAGACGAGTCTTAAACATCTTTTCAATATTTCTAGGATTATTTTAAGTCCAAGAGAATTTAATTATACAAATGAATTAATCGTCCGGAGTTCAAGTTTTGTTATCTTCGCTCAGCTGAACTGAGACATTCGAATATCCTATAAGTGAAGTAACACTTCACTTAACACTCCATTTAGGAGTTATGACAACAAAAGCTTTCGAGGGCAAATGGATGTTCAAATGATTTATGATTTAACTTAATTTCAATTAATGGGCTTAAGTTTGGAATAATGTTCAAGTTGTTTTAAATTTATTTTTGAATTCTTTATGTCTTAGGTGATGTTATATTTAATTTAATTTAATTTGATGTAATTTAATTTAATGTGGTTTAATTTAATTTAATTTAAGTTAATTTAATATAATATGATTTAATTTAATTTAATTTAATTTAATTTAATTTAATTTAATTTAATTTAATTGAATTGAATTGAATTTAATTGAATTGAATTGAATTTAATTTAATTTAATTTAATTTAATTTAATTTAATTTAATTTTTAATTTGATTTAATTTAATTTAATTTAATGTGTTTTAATTTAATTTAATTTAATTTAATTTAATTTAATTTAATTTAATTTTTTAATTTTAATTTAATATTTTATTTTAAAAGGGTTTCGATTTAAATAATTTAATTTTAATTTAATTTAATAATTAAGTCTTTTAGCATTTTAAATCTTAAGTTTGAATTATCATTTTAATTAGGAATTAAATATTATTGAGATGATTAATTTAGGGATCCTTAAATTAAAGAATAAATCTCTTCCTAATGACATCCCTATTTTAATAATTCCAAATTTATTATTCTTCCAAATTTAATTAATTATTTTAATTAAAGTTCATTTCAATTATTTTTGAATTGTTTAATAGGTTCCTACCCTTTAATTATTTAAATTTCAATCATCCAAATCTGATTAAGATCAAATATTTTACTCTTTCATTTTATTAAGCCTAAAGTTTTAATTAAGGGTTAAAATTTTAATTACCATTTTGCCCTTCAAGCTTAATAATTTCATAACTCACTAAATCGAGCTCAAATGAATTTGAAATTTTTATGTAACTTCACTCATATGTCAATAAAGACATTAGAGGAGAAAATGTGATTTTTCTGTATTTAATTTATTTATGTAATTATTTTTGGTGGAAAATAAGGATTTCCAAGGAAAATTTAATAATATGACCAAGGAAAAGTTTCTATCCTTAAGAAAATTATGGGACATTCCTAATGACCAGAGGACCACTTGGACCAATTTTGGTGATTTTTTGAATTATATTATTTTTATTATAATTATTTTGAGTTTTGGAGTATTAATTAATTTAAAAATAAAATAAAGGTTGAAAAATGAATTTTATATTTTTCAAAAATCTCTCTGATATCAAGGAAATCAGAGAATCAATTTTTATAATTTTCTGATTTTTCTTTGATTTATTAGAATTATTTTAGTGGAAATGCTAGAAAATACATTTTTTTAATTTTAAAATTACCTTAGGGCTCTAAAATTTAATATCTCATCATAGAGACTTAAGAAAATATGGGGTTTGTTCCTAAGTGATTAAAAATCAAAATGCGACATTTTGGTGAATTTTATTATTTTTGTGATTTTTATTATTTTTTAATTATTAAAATATTAAAATAATACAAAAAATCAACTTTTTAGAAAATTGAAATTTTAATTTTCTTAAATTCTCCTAATATCAGAGAGGCTCCAAAACCAATTTGGTGAATTTTTGAAAAGTATTTTGAAAGTTATGAATTTTTAAAGTTTAAATTGGCTAAATGACCTAATCAACCCATTTAGTAAGGCTAACCAAGTCCAATCGACTTCAAACTTTTATGGTGGGTTCCTCTGATCCTAAAGGTCAGTGGAGAATTGATTTCAAGTCAATTTGATGTATGATTAGCTCTAATTAATTAAAGAGCTATTTTGGGTGTTTAAGCCAATTAGGGTTATTTCAAGTGGATTAATTCAAAACCTATTTTTCCTAGTGGTCCTCTCAGTCATAAGAAACATCACCAAATTTTCCTAGAATTTATTTCACAACATGCTAATTATTGGATTTAAAATACTCAAAACAAGAACATGAATTTGAAAAATCAATAACTTCTCATATGGATGGCTCTCGACTTTGGAAAATTCAAGGAATGTTCCCAAATTCGTAGGCTTCAAAAGCCCTATGGTCTCATGCCATGGTGAATTTCCTATATGCATGGAGAATTAAAACAATGCAGTACAGTAAATAAATCATTAAAAATAAAATACTTGATGAAATTAAATGATTTCTTTTCCACATTATTCTCCTCTCGTTCACCGAGCAAGAGGGTATTTTTATTTTATTTTTCTCGATTTTTCTACACAAAGTTATGCATTTTTGAAGTTTAGGGAATTAAATAAATAAGAAAATACCCTAATTTTCTACTTATCCACGCGGCGCCGCGTCATCCTAGTGCATCTCCGAAGCTCCACGCGCGTCTTCCGATTCGGTGCCGCCATCCGACTCGCCGATCCGTGGCCCCGCGGGTCACGTACCAACGCGCCGTCCGACTCAATCCGTACCGTCCACTCGATACACGCTCGATCCGACGGCTCATGGTCATCGTCTACGACCGGTGTGCACCCGTGACCGTCAACCTTCTAACCCTAATTTCTCACTCGATTCTCAACGGATTTTCGTGTTCTTATGCTCTACGGATTCGTCTCGAGGAGACGAACACATCCATACCGTAAACACGTATTTAAATCGACTCAAATTAAATGGAGAATCTCTCGTAAGCTCGGGAAGAAGAGTGAGACCATACCTTTGCTCGCAGAAGTGAAGCTTCGATCCGAGAGTCGTGTCACCTTCGATCGGGTCCAAGCAAGCTCCGCATGAAGTCCCTCGTCTCGGTGAATCGTCTAGCTATGAAAGTGACCACGCCCGATCACAAAGCTTGGAGGCCGGGACAACCGGGTGGCCTCGAGATGGGGCTTTCAGGGGAAACTTCTCCTCTTGGTCTCGGTGAAGGTGTAGGACCACGTCAATTTGGGGATCGATCCACCGCGGAGAAGTGTCCCGGTTTTCAGTGCCGAAGTTCGAGCTCAAAATCGAGCTCACCGTGAGGGAATCGGGCCGGAATTCAGTGGGGATCAAGTGCTCTATGTGTGGAGAGTGATCCGGAATGATTTTGGCAGCAGTTTCCTTAAGGTTTTGTTCAAGCACCTCTCATGGCCGAGAAGGGGTGGTGTTTAAATAGAGAGGGCGAGAGCCTCCTGTGGAGTTAGGGCTCGGGATCACCGCTTGGTCAAGGGAAGAACAGCCATGGTGACCATCGGGCATGGGCAGCTCCAGCAAGGTAGAATTCCAAAGTTTGGCTCCTCCCCATGTCTCGGCCATGGAGTTTTCCGGCGACCTGGCGGCCGGCCGGCAGTGCATGGGTCACCCTCAGTGTCGTAGTGTCGTGGCTTGAGTTTAGTGCAGGCAATCGGGCTTGCACATGTGTAAAGGTGCTTGGATTAAAATGGCATGGGAGAAAGGCCATTTTGGCTCTAATTGGGTCAACCCATCCTTTCGGGCTAGGTGCACCACTCCAATGCTCGGTTTAGGTCGAAGAGAAAGTGATTTGGTTCAGCGATCAACAAGTAGGTCAAGTCACCATCCAAGCACAATTAGCATAAATCATGGTTAAGTGGAATCATGGTTAGTGGTTAATCACCTTTAGGAATTAAGGAAAGAGTCTCCTCCTTTTGCCCAAAATGGCATGGTGACATGTAAAGAGGCTCTCATGGCTTCCATGTGGCTCATGCATGGCTTCATGGCTCATCTTCGTTCTGTGAAAAGTTAAGTCAATTTCATGGAAATGGATTTAAGAAAATTTTGGTATTTTGATGGGAATTTGTATGGGGCTTAATTTGGAATTGTTTCATGATGAGTTTTGAAACTTAGGGATTGATTTAATTGAAGATATGATGATAGAGCAATTGTCATATGGGTTTTGGATCGATTTCTGGCCCTTCGATTTCGGTGAGATGAGCTTTTAGGAAGGTTTAATGTAAGTGGGCTTTTTGAGTTTTAGGAATGGGCATTTGGGTGAAAATTTTGTGAAGGACCATGCCAAATAAATGTTGCATTTGGTTTATGGATGTGTCATGAATGATTTGAAGTCAAGTTTGGAGTGATTTGGAATTGAATCGGGTCAGATTTCGGCTTCTTCGTGAATGGGTCAATATAGGTCAAATTGGGCTAACTTGGGCCAATGTTGGGCTAGGGTTGAAATTGATGTAAAATAAATGTTTGGAAATGTTTATGGGAGTGTTTCAAAGAGGTTTTGGCTTTGGTTGAGTTTTGATTTTGGGGTTTGGGCCTATTCTGGGCTAGGTTTAGGTTTAGGTCAAAATTGGGCTTTTAGCTTTCGGGTTGAATTTGAGTGGGGTTTGGGTCTAAATTTTGGGCAAATCATGTTAGTGTTTTGTTTGTGGGAATGTTAAGGAAGGTTTAGAAAAGATTTGGGGTTAATTGGAGTTGAATTGGGTTAGTTTGGGTTAGGTTCGGGTCATGGGTCCAAATTGGGCTTTAAGGCCAAAAGTGAAATTGGATCCCAATGCCAATCAAATTGGGCTTGGATTTGGTCTAGATTGGTGTTGGGGATGTTGAATTGAAGTTTAGAATTGAATTGGACCAGAATTTGGGTCAATCGGGTAGGTTTGGTTTGACATCGGGTTCACTTTCGAGTTAAAAATGAGTCAAATTGGGGGTTTTGACAAAAGTGGGGTAAATTGACAAAATTGGCCCATGGTGTAGTTGAACAAAATGAAATTGGGAATATTTGGGATTTTTTGGAATTTTTCTGGGAATTTTCTGAATTTTTGGATTTTTGGCTAAGAGGGGCATTTTGGGTATTCGGAGGGTATCGGGAGGTATTTTTGGAATTTTTGGTATTTTTGGCTATGGATGATCAATTTGAGTAATGTGGGAATGTTTGGGATTGATTTTGAGGAATTTTGGGTAATTTAGGTGATTTTGCAAATTTTCGGTAGTTTCTGAGGTTTTGTAGAGCTAAAGTGTGTAGGGTCCCGTGGGTCAAAAATCGAAAATTTGGAAAATTGAAGATTCGAGTGAATGTAAGTGGAATGAAATCATTTTGGTTGAGCCATGAAGCCATATCAAGCCCACATGAGCCATGAAGGGACTCATTTCGAGGCACCCACTATGTTGTTCCTAACCCTCTTAGCCAAGGCTTAGTGGTTAAGGACCATCCATGCGAATCACCTTCATGAGTCGGAGGTCAAATTAGGTATGGGTGTGGTTTTAGAGAGTGTGTGAAAGTGTAGTGTATAGGTGTAGTGTGTGTGTAAGTCAACCCTTCACTGCACTAGTGCCACCTGCAGGCGCTCCTAAGTGCCAAAGAGTCCTATAGAACTCATCCTTTAAACTTCCACATTTCGATTCCAACCCTCTAGTGATTAGGGGTCTACAATCAAGTTTGTGGAGTTTGCAGGGAGTTAAGAAGTGGTTTGAATTTCTAAGTGGTGGGTCCCAATTCTAATCCTCTAGGATAGTCAAAGGAAAAGCCTAAGGCTAGATCCTAAGTACTAAAGAGAAGAAGAGAAGACCTCATCAAAAATGAGGTCAACAAATGGACCCCCAATAGGTGTGGTGTGCTAACAAAGCACACCGCGCGTATCAGGCGTTGACCGAAAAGATCAACAAAACCAACACGTATGTCCAAGTGACAAACTTGGGACGAAGTAGAAGAATTTCCGCCTGGGAGTGTCAAGTATATCTCTCGGGACCGGAGATTCTCGAACTCTCGCCGGGAAAGGAAAAGGAGGTGAATCCCAAATCACATGATCTCGGGGAATTTCGATTTAGATTTTATGTTGTTTCAGTTTAAGTTTCGATGTGTAAGTTCAGATTTTAATTTGAGTTTCAATTTAGATTGAAGTTTTGTTAAGATTAATTCGAAGGATTTCGAACTTCGAAATGAAAATTGGAATTTTGTGGTTTTAGATGTAACATCTTCAACCTCAAAAGAAAATTGAATCGATTAGATTGAATCATTACAACGAGGAGAGATCTCGTAGCAATGTGGTATTGGATGTAAAATCCTTAACCTCAAGAGTTTGATTTCGATGTATTTCATTGCAATAGGAAGAGAATCTAAAGCAATGCAGTATCTGATGTAAAATCCTCAACCCCAAAAATTTGATTTCGATGTATTTCATCGCGATAAGGGAAAGAATCCTAAAGCAATGCAGCCTCTGATGTAAAATCCTCAACCCCAAAAATTTGATTTTGATGTATTTCATTGCGATAAGGAAAGAATCCTAAAGCAATGCAAATCTCGTATGTAAAATCCTCAACCCCAAAAATTTGATTTTGATGTATTTCATTGCAATAGGGAAAGAATCCTAAAGCAATGCAGCTCTCGGATGTAAAATCCTCAACCCCAAAAATTTGATTTTGATGTATTTCATTGCAATAGGAAAGAATCCTAAAGCAATGCAGTCTCTGGATGTAAAATCCTCAACCCCAAAAGTTTGATTTTGATGTATTTCATTGCGATAAGGAAAGAATCCTAAAGCAATGCAAGTCTCGGATGTAAAATCCTCAACCCCAAAAATTTGATTTTGATGTATTTCATTGCGATAAGGGAAAGAATCCTAAAGCAATGCAGTCTCGGATGTAAAATCCTCAACCCCAAAAATTTGATTTTGATGTATTTCATTGCAACAGGAAAGAATCCTAAAGCAATGCAGTCTCTGATGTAAAATCCTCAACCCCAAAAGTTTGATTTTGAATGGTAATCGATATTGCAAAGATTTGTAATGTCGATTTGAAAAGTGTGGAATTTTGGTGTTTCGAGAATTTCATGAAAGTTGTAAAAGACTTTCATGGAAGGAAATAGATTAGAGGGAATATGTAGATGCTACATATCCCATTCAAAAGAGTTGATCGAAAGTTACCGGTTTGATTGGATACAATTCCTCGCCATCATATTCGATCCGTGTCAATGGAATCAACCGCTTCCATCCCGTACAAGGGAGAGAGTAGAACCGATCGGATTTCGCATTTGGAAGGTCGAGTTCGAATTCGATCGAGATTTGATTTGAAATTCGGAAGGTCGAATTTGAATTCGATTGAAATTCGATTTGAAATTGGAAAGATCGAATTCGAAATTCGATCGAGATTCGATTTGAAAACCGATTCGAGATTCGAAATCGAATTTGAAATTCGATTTAAAATTTGTGGTCATTTTGTTTGTCCTTTAACGATTCAAATTTTATTTTATCGTGAATTTGGAGTTTATCATCTTTTTTAGATTTTTAAGGAAAGTTTTCTTTTATTCTTTTTGTTTCTTTTCTCGTTCTTTGTTCGAAGTTCATTTAACTTTAATGGCGTTTCTCACCAACTCGCACAAAAGAGGTGAAGGCCAAAAATGTGACATGGTCACTTTCATTCCAATCATGCTGAAGATACATCATACAACTCGATCTGGAATACATCTCATACAATCCATATAGACTCAAAACGGACTATGTATGATCTTTGTCGATCTATCCAAAAAGGTATCTGTCAAAAATCCATGTCTGAATAAGTGAGGCACATGGTCAATAACATCACCTTCCAAGCCATCCTCGGCAAGGATGCCGTATGGATGTACGTCGGAGGTGTGATATTTTCCATGCAACTCACAGCTCGTAAGGTCGGAGGCTCTCTAACTCCGGTCCGGCCGGAAGTGGTAAGGTGCTTTCCCGTCGTCCATCCTTCCGAAAGTAATCGAGATCCGCTTCACCGGTACTCCCGTATGCAATGTTTAGCGACATCCGCTCCGTTGCCCTTTAGTATCATGACGGAACCTACCGGTAATGGTATCTTTACCGGCCCTCGGAACTCACCCGGGCCTCGCTATCCGGAGGTCGGATCCGAACATGATATTACACTCGTTCGTAAAAGAAACCGTGCAGTAAAGGTCCGACAAAGTCGTGGTGATCTATGTGCGGGGGTATGCAATCACCCTTCTTGTAAATGTTAATGATGCAACTCGTTGGGTATGCAATCCGCCGGCAATACCCTCCATGCTATCATTCTTTTTACCATCCTTTTGATGACTAATGGCATCGGATCCACTCCGGCCATGACGGAGTATCCCCGTGGGTTTCCTTCCCGTCTTCTCGCGAAGTTAGTAGCAAGCATCCACATTGTATTGTAATTCTCCCCTTCCCCGGCATCCATCTCCGGGTTCCGAGTAAGTGTTTTCTCTTAAGCGACCTCGCTCGGCCCATCTTTTTCAAATCCCTGATGCAGCCCACGATTTGTTGTTGTTCGTATTCCGAGAACACGTCCGTATGTAGCTCGAGGCCTTCTAGTATATTGATCCTCCCCGCCTCCGATTCTCTCGAAGTATTCAAAAGTTTTCTTCTCGACATTCCGCATCCTTTCTAGCTCGTATTCTGGAATAATTTGCAAATGGCGAGGCCTCGGTGACGTATCGTGGGATATATGGCTCAATCCCTTCACGTTCTCCCCGCATACCTCGGCTCCTCGGGATGATGTCCGTCGAGACATCCTCCGGGTTGCTTCCGCAACAAGGTTATGCATTACACGGTGGCTTTGTCTCGGTGGCGTTGTAGCCTTCTTTCTTCTCGTTCTTCTTAAGATTTCCCCGGTCTCTTCGTTATCCTCGGAGCCGGTCTCCTTTCTTCAGTTCCCGGTGAATCGGTGTCCTCGAAGTGTATGTACCGGCAAGCAGAACCGCCTCGTCGCGCCGGTCCGCCGCTAATTTAGTTAACATCTTGCGGATACGGCGATTTTTATTTCTTCGTCGAGTTGCCGTGAGAGTAGCTCTTCGTACTTCCCGAGTTTCGCGGGCGCGGCGCCGACAAGCTCCGCCCTCCGCCGTAGCGACTGCAGTACTTGATTCTCTTGTCTTCTTCAGTGTTTGTTTTTCTTTTCTTGCCGCCGGATCGGTGGCTTGGGCCACCCACTTTCATTATCGTCTCGATCGGCGCTCCTCTCGGTCAATCGGGGACCCAGCCACTTTCCTCGTATCGCAGGCCCGCCGGTGCGAAGTCCGAGTCAATCTCGATTATCGCTCCATCTTTCACCCTCTTTCGTCGAGTGCAAGGCTTACGCCATTTCTAAAGTTCAGACCAACCGCCCGTTCGACATTTCCCTGCGAAAAGACAAGGAAAAGGATCAGGGGCTGTACTAAGAACAAGAACATTAAGAAAATGTTTATTAAAGACAGTTTTTTTTATTATTATTATTTCTTGTATTTTTAAATTTAATAGGAATGAAGTGGGATAAGATCAGGAAAGAGATTTTGACATGGAAGAGGAAACAAGGAAAACTTTATTATCATGATTTTATTTATTTTAGCACATTTTTTATTATTTTTGGGTTCGGACCCAACTATAAGTAATTACTTCGCCCGTGCTTCTAGGGATGAAGAATTCATTCCTTCGAAACATCGTGTAGCGTAATACTTTTTCAAGTATCGTCCGTCGATCGGAAGCATATGTCGTTCTCCTCGGCAATTCACTAGCCGGTAGGAGCCTCCCGAGTAGACCGCCTCAACCACAAACGGCCCTTCCCAAGTGGGTTCAAATTTTCCTCCTATCTTGCGGTGTGCAAGGATAGGTCTCGAGAACGAGAACTAAGTCACCAACTTTCAAGGTTCTCGGCGACTCGACCGTCATGGGCTCGAACCATCTTAGCTCGGTATAGTTCTAAATCTCGTCGACGCCGCAAGTCTTTTCCCTTCTAGGCTTTCCAATTCTTCTAGTCGTAATTTGGTATTCTCTTCTGTCGTGATTTTGTTTGCAACCGCAATTCTGAGTGAAGAAAGCTGGACCTCTAAAGGTAACACTGCCTCGGACCCATACACCGCAGCGTAAGGTGTAGATCGAGTAGGAGTTCGAAGGTTGTCCGATAGGCCCATAAGGCTTCTAATAATTTCTCGTGCCAATTTCTCTTATTGTCGTCCAAAGTTTTCTTTAAAATTTGAACGAGAGTTTTATTAAAAGCCTCAACCAGTGCCGTTTGCTCTCGGGTAGTAAATTGTTGAATATCGCCGCCGATTCCGTGTCTTCCCGACAAAATTGTTGATTTGTGTGCTTCCGAATGCCGACCCATTATCCGAGATGATCCCGCGCGGCACTCCGAAACTGGTAGACAACTTGGTTCTCGAAAAACTGTAGCACGTGGTGTGCTTTCACTTCTCCGAGTGAACCGCCTCGCCCACTTGGAAAAGTAATCCGTAGTCGCAAGAATGAAGCGATGTCCTTTTCAAGATGGTGGTTCTATCGGACCCACTATATCCGTGCCCCAACATTCAAATGGCCACGACGCAATTGTCGGATGTAGCACATTCGGAGGTTGGTGTAGAACCACTCCGTGCACTTGGCATCGGTGATGCTCTCGGCGACTTTCATGCAGCCGGTCATCATCGAGGGCCAAGTAGTACTCTAGTCTTTTAATTTTCATTTTCATCTTCGGACCCGACCGGTGAGCGCCACGTAGTCCCGAATGCACCTCTTTAACGATTTCACGAGCGTCGGACCCGCTCAGGCATCTTAGCCACATCCGATCAAAAGACCTTCCGTATAATGTGTTGTTTATTAATGCGTAGACGCAGTTCTTTTCGATCCGATGGGCTAACGACCTATCGTCCGGTAGTTTTCCCGTTTTGTGTAGTCTCATTAATGGCCGTCGCCAATCTTCTCGTGTTTTCCGTCACCGCCGCAACCGATTCTTCTTCCTTTTCCGATTTGTGTATTGTGTCTATGTCGAGCCGTGATAGGACCCGACGTCCGTGAACCGACACTTCCACCGATTCATCTTGTAAGCATGCAAATTCTTTTGCGAGGCGGGCTAACGCATCCGCTAAAGCGTTTTCTTTCTGGGGAATTTTGTAGATCGTCACATTCGGAATTTGTTCCAACAACCGTATGGCATACCGGAAGTATTGCTCGAGTCTTGGTTTTAAAATTCCGTACCGTCCGACGATCCGTTGAATGATTAACTCGCGAATCCCCGTAGATGTTGATGTTCGTTATCCCCATTCGAATAGTTAATTCTAGTCCCGTTATGAGGGCTTCGTATTCTCGCTTCGTTGTTCGTACACGGCTCGTTAAGTGGTAGGAGTATCTTAACATCCCCCGCTCCGGTGTTATAAAGATTAGTCCGATCCCCGCCTTACCGGCACTATCACTTGCGATTCTTCGTCTTTATGTGCCGAAGATGCTCCGTCGAAATACAATTCCCAACGTCGATCATCGTGGTCTTCTAAGCTCATTATTTGTTCATCCGGCAAGTCGTCATCGAGAGGAGATTCCGCCGCAAAGGGTGTGCCGCGAGGAAGTCCGCTAGGACTTGTCCCTTTACTGCACGAAGAGGCACGAAAGTTATATCGAATTGCAATAATATCATCGACCATCCGGCAAGTCCGCCGTAAAGCGTCTGGACGGGTCATCAAGTATCGCAATGGATTAAATTTCGAAATCAGGTCGACCTTATGAGAAAGCATGTAGTGCCCGAGCTTTCGAGCGGCGAAGATCGTGGCCAAACAATGCTTTTCAATTGCGGGATACCTTATTTCCGTCGAAGTAAACGACGGCTTAGGTAGTAAAGAGCATTTTCTTTACCCTCATCATCGACCCTGCCAACGTGGCTCCGAGAGAGTCGTCTAAAGCCGCGGTATAAAGCATCGCCGGTCTACCCGAGACCGGGGCCGCTAAGACAGAGGTGTCATTAAATATTGTTTAATGTCCTCGAAGGCCCTCTCGGCATTTCTCTTCCCAAATAAATTTGGCGTCCTTTTTAACTAATGCCGAGAAAGGCCGACACCTACTCGACAAGTTCGAGATAAAGCGTCGAAGATATGCCGCCTTCCTTGAAAAGATCGTAGTTGTTTTAAGGTTTTCGGGAGGCGGCATTTCTAAGATGGCTTTTATCTTTTCCGGATCGATTTCAATTCCACGATGCTCGGACAACGAATCCTAAGAATTTCCCGGAGGTGACGCCGAAGGCGCATTTTAAGGGATTCATCTTAAGGTTAAATTGTCTTAATCGTTCGAAAACAATTCTCAAATCATACAGTGGTTTTCCTTTACTTTGCTTTCGATGACCACATCATCCACGTAGCATTCGACTCGATCGTGGATGAGATCATCAAAAATTCTTGTCATCGCTCTTCGGTAGTCGCTCCCGCGTTCTTCAGTCCGAATGGCATCACCGTGTAGCAATATACTCCGATCGGCGTTCGAATGATGTAAGTTTTTCATCTTCTCGGAGCCATTTTTATCCGGTCAGTATCCTCGAAGATCCATCCATGAATGAGAATATTTCATGTGTCGAAGCAATGTCGATCATTAATTCCGGGATCTGCAGAGGGAATTCATCTTTCGGACATGCCTTGTTTAAATCTCTCGAAATCTACACAAATTCTCGATCCGACCATTCTTCTTCCCGATCGGTACCACGTTGGCTAACCAAGTCGGGTATTGTTCTTCACGGACAAATTTAGCGTCTATTAGCTTTTTAACTTCAGCCTATGACTTGTTGTTCGATTTCTGCACGCATTCTTCTCGGGACCTCGTCCGACTCGGGACGTGGCAGGATCCACTCCTAGCTTACGGACCGCGACCTCTCGGAGCTAAACCCGGCATCTCATCGTAGCTCCAAGCAAAACAGCCTTTAAATTCCATTAATAACTTGATTATTTCTTCGGAGTCTTCTTTATCGAGTAAGGAGCTAACAAAGGTAGGTCTAGGTTCTTCGCTAGTACCTAAGTTAACTTCCGTTAACTCATCTATCAGTAGATTCGATCTCTTCTTCGAACTCCGGTGGAGCGTCTCCACTCTGTAAATCTTCGAGTTCTTCTCGTAGCTTCCATGCAGCTTTCATTAGACTCGCAAGTGACAACCATGCAAAATTCGCATCGTCAACCGATCCTACCGTGCCGAATCCGAGACCATGCTTTGAATCGGGTGGACGACCGGAGTTATTCCATAAATTTTCAAAATGTTGTGATCGACCTTTCGTCCATTGTCGAGGTAAGAAACCACGCCGAATTAAATTTCGAACACAGGGAGAGTACCACTCAAAAGGCAATTCCATTAATTCTCGATGAAGTAGCATCTTCAAATTGTACATTATTTTCGCTTTGGAGGAAGGAGCACCACGGTAGAATTTGATCGGCTTTCGCACCACCGCTACGTACCCTTCGACCACCATACCCTCGATCTTATTAGAATGGATCGGGTCGTGGTCATAGTATGTACATAGTGGTTAATCTTCTCGTACATCGATTTATATTCCTCGTTCTTTTCATCTTCGAGAGAGATCCCGAATTGCGGCTTCTTCCGACTTATTGTCGTCGCTTCTTGCTTCGATTTCTTTTTCTTCTTCGTAACTATCTTCCCATTCAACATCGATGGCCGGTTTCCTCCGTCCAACCGTCCTAACGTCTTCGCCACGACCTCGTCCCCGCCTCGACCTCGGATGCGAGTTGTGGAGAAACCTTCACCATCTCGCCGTAAGGGAGTGGTGAGTGATCGTTGGACTAGAACTTCGGGTTCTTCGTCGTCCCAAATTTCCTTTGCTTCATTTGTTATGGTATCTCCTGGAGAAGATTGTTTTCTTCTGAGGTGCGTAATAAGCCGCATCTTCATGGATTCCAATTTCATGTACGGAGAATGGTTGTAAGTCACCTTTGATGCACCGTTCCCCTCCATCGTAGTATTTGATGCACCGATGTAGAGATGATGGTACCATCCGGTTTTCATGTATCCATGGTCGGCCCAGAGAGCGTCGAACGACGTTTCGAATCAATTATGTGAAATTTCGCGGTTGTCTTCGCCAAGTCACCGGTCTTCATTAGCAGTGTTATCGATCCGAGGGCTCTTTCTCCTTTCTCGGTCGAATCCTCTTAATAACATTTTGTCCGCTTCGAGCTCGCGAGCATCAATTTCCAAGTATGCTAGCGTTCGAAGATTCATTATATCGATTGATGCTCCCGGATCCACCAATACTCCGGAGAGTGTAAACTTCCCAATTGTAACCGAAATGTACAACGGTCTGATTGTGGTCTCGTTGTCCCAAGTAGTAGGTCATTGTCCGTGAAGGTGACACCTCGCCGTTCCTTTAACGAGCAAACCTCATCTAAGGAATCTCCGGCCATTCGAGCTAAGCAAATTTTCGGATCAAGTAAGGCCTCGATCGAGCTTCTCTCATCTCCTTTCGATAAGATGAGAGCGTCGTAGATGCTCAATTTGGCCGGTAGTTTCCTAAGATGGGCTAGCACGTTGTAGTCCACTTTATTTTCATGTGCCTCGTTTTCTTCCCGAACGGGTATTTCTTCCGCGGGGTTGGTTCTTCCTGAACAACCACCTGCTTTCCTTTGTCCTTCGGACCCATTCTCGGAGGTAGAACTCTTCCACTTCTTAAGTTGACTTCTGTGATTTCTTCTGAATCTAGTATTGAGTTTGCTGATGTCTCCTTCTGAATCGGAATGACAGGTTCTTCTGGATTAGCTTCGGAGTCTGAAGGCTCTAACTCTATTGTGACTGGAGCTCCTCGAAACTCGCAAATAGATTCGTTGCTTCGTCGAACTCTCGTAGCCTCCTCGGTGGATGTCTTCTTTATCATTGTGATCGTCGAGATTGTGTATGATTTGAGAATTGTCATTTGTATCGGAATCGACGTCCGGATTAGGTTGATTGTCGCTAGTTACGTAATCGTTAGAAACAGTCAAAACGTAGCCAACGCCATAACCCTCATCATTATAAGATCCCACCGGGGTGAGCAGATAATCATACAGAGTCAGAGGTTCGAGGGATTTCTCCCCCGAATCGGAAACAACTATCCTAGGATAAGCAGCCCCTAGTCTAGCCTTAGGAGCCTCTGTCTTCTCTTCTTCGTCAATTTTCTTCTTTTCTTCAGCCGTCTCTTGTCGAGGTGGTTCTTCTATCGCAAGTGATAAGTGCCGACTTCGACAGCTTTCGAACTCCGAATCGAGGCTCGCACCGAAGCGGTCTGGATGTGATCCAAAACCTTCTTCGAAGACTTTGTCCAAGCGGTAGTCCATCCATCATCGGCCGCATAGGGATCTATCGAACAATGAAATCCGTCGAGATAACATCGACGGAACCTCCTTTCCGGGGTTCCTTCATGTACTCCTTCGGGATCGTTATGTTCCCTTTCCGAAGATCGTCGTCGAGCCAACTCTTCGAAGGTAATACAATCTTCTATCTTATGCCCAAGCATCCGATGGTAAGGGCAAAAGTCGGGATCACCTTTCTTGTCGACTTCTTCGGTCTCTTAGGCTCCGGTAGTTGGAAATCCGGAGTCTTCATCAAACTCGCGGAACATTTTCGGCACCGCCTCATTCTTGAACGGATACTCCCCGCTCGTAAGCTCCCTTAACGTACGTTGTGGACGAGGTGGTTGTTCATACCGTCGAGATGACCGATAGCCGGGTCGGGGCTGTCGGTAACTCGTCGAGGTTGCTGCGGCCGTTCGACGGTATTTGTATCGGCTGCTTGCCTTTGTCGATCGCCGCGACGATCCCGGACTTCTTTTCAAAAGTTTTCACGGCTTCTGTTTGTCTCGTTTTGTCGGTGAAACTTAATTGCTTCGCCTCCTCTCGCTAAGCTTCCGCCTTGCTTAACAACTTCTCGAAAGTCTTAATAGTAAATCCCTCGAGGAGAAGTGCTATCGGGCCATGGATGCTTTTAGTAAAATGCCGATCGCATGTTGTTCTTGTAGCTCGCGGCTCACACTTCATACTTAGGTTCCTCCATCGAAGTATGTAGTCCACCAAGGTTTCGTTCGGTTTCTCGCTTTTCTACCACTAAATCACCTATAGTGATGTGGTGTCGAGCTCCGGCAAATCGCTCGATGAAGAGGTTCTCTAATTCTGAAAATGTCTTCACCGAACCGTTCCGTAATTCCGCATACCAATCAAAGGCGATCCTCGATGTGCCGCCGACAAATTGTCCGAAGAGTAATGCATCACTTCCGCCGGCATTGCAACAACCGGCACGAAAATGTGCAACATGCCGCCGAGGGTTTCTGTTCCATCAAAGGTCTTCGAACAGAGGTGGTACAAAGCCTTTCGGATATTGGACAGACGTCGAATTCTTCGTGTAAGGTCTACTCCGTCCGAATGGATGTCCCGCTCTTCGATTGTGCCAAGGCTTCTCGCACCTCGCTCGTTCCACCAAGCTCTTGATATCCTTTTCCGGAATCATACTTTGTGTTGCATCCTTCTTTAATCGATCATCCCCGTTGACGGATGTAATCTCCTTTCCTCCGTCTACAATGTGAATGACTTCCGGGGGTGTTTCTCTTCGGGGTCGAACTCGACTCCGGAGAGCGGCTAGTGGCTACGCCCATCTCTTCCATCCTTTTTGCCATTCGGGCGATCGTATCATCTTTCTCGAAGCCGCCTCCTCATTACTTCCGGCTCCTCTCTTCTCGCGGCCGCAGGAGCACCTCGTGAAGCCGACGAAGCTCGTGTTTCAACCATGTTAATTTCTCGCATATTCATCATCCATGAACTCCGACGAGTCAACTTCATCTCCGAATTTCTCTTCTCTTTCCCTTGCTAGTCGCCGAATATCGCTCTAGCTTTTCCATAGCATCTTCTAGCTGGTCTTTTCCGTACATCCTTGCAGCTTGTCATGTGATAATTGTCTGGTTTCCTTCTCATGAGTCCCCTTTATCGCGGTAGCACTTTCTTCGGACTCAAGTCTCCCGACGAGACTTTCCTTCCTCGGGTCGTTGTTTCGGTCTTAATCGTCCAGAAGTGGGACGCCATACCATCCTTCTAGCAGCCAGGCGCTCAGGACCGGATGGTCCGTCGGCCGAATGCTGGAAGGTGGTATCCTCCCCGATCCGTAAACCCGAAACAACAACAAGTGGACTAGCCTTCATCTTCTTATTCGGCTCTTCCGCAACGATGCACAGTGTTCTACTCGCGGCCCAAGACGGGATTTGGCCGCACCCGCCCTATCCTTCTTAAAATCTCCGATACGGTGGCATTTTTCTTTCTTTGCTAACTTCTCAATCACGATCCGTAGTCGGGCAAATGGTGTAATCCTAGCCCTTTTCCTTTCGTTGTCGCTATAAGATGCGGGTCGAGGTAATGTAGAAGCAATCCCGCGGACATTTTCCTCGTCACCGCGGCGAAAGGGGATGGAATCTACTTCCTTCCAAAAGGGGTGTATATTCAGCAATGGTATGTATTCAGTAGTGGTGTGTACTCGTGGATTTCTTCTAAGAAAGCGACTTCAGCCTCCGCCTTCCCCGGCAATCTTCCCGCTCCGTTTCTCCTCTCGAGTCCGTGTTAGGGGCGGAACCCTCGAGCCGGACCCAACTTCAAAAACAAGGTCTCGCACGGAAATCCGTACCTCCACTCGTAACATGCTCGTTACAAATTCGAACTTCCTTCCCCTTCAGCTCGGCGGAAGCCGGAGTAGTGCGCAGACGACTGCACCAGCCGGGGTAGAGATAACGGTCCTTCTACGTGACAAAGGTATTCCTCTCACTCGGAACCCTTCAAGTAGGAGGAAACTCTCGAGTCGACTTAAGGTCGAACTCGATCAAAGGTCTCTCAATTTCGTATACTTTGTTCGTCGCTGCGAAAAGGGTAACATCGCCGATCTCGACATTCTGTGTTCTCGAATCCTCGTCCAAACCGGATGATCCCATTGTCGGCAGCCATCCTCAAACAATGAAGTCCAAATTACCATCGGTGAAGGAGAAAATCACCTTGGGGCTTCCATTTCGCAGGGTAGATCTCCGATCGTCGCTCCCAAGTTATGCTTCTTCTCATCGTGACGAAAAGAAAGGAATCGAAAAGAGTCCAAACACATTCTTGTTCATGTATATTCGTTAAAAGAGTCATTCATTAGAGGGTTTGTTTATTTAGAACTGAATGTTCAAAGGTGTAGAGAAGGTAATGAATCCGATTCGCAGTTGGAAAGGAAAAGAAAGTCTTATGCCAGACTTCTCGACTCGAAGGATCACTCCTAAACTAACACCTATTGGGTCCACCCCACCTCGTAAATGAGGTAAAAGGATCTCGAACCTCTCTCGTTTAGGGGTGTCTAAACAAAGGCTCCTAAATCCGAGAGAATGTCAGCTATACTGCTCAAGGTGTAAATGAACATAGTATTCCAACTAGAAAGAAGGGTAGTTCGATCCATTGTGGACATGGATACACTACCGATTTTTGATAGCAGTAACTATCCGATTAAAAATGAGAGAGGAACTTTCCTCACGTGAGTCGCCGTAAGTTGCTCGGCATATTTTTAGTAATGTGTGGTATTTTTAGAAGGGGGTCGCCATGTAAATTGTCGGCGAATTTTTAATTTAATTTAAATAAATAATTTAAAAGTAGTATTTGATTTTGAAAATAATTTTAAATTTGAAAATTTTAAGATATGAAATCAAACTCGATCTCACATCCCGAATAAGCTTATATAAACGAGCACCGCACCACAAACCGTGTATCTATCCCGAAGAATAGACACATCGTTTCGATGATGGGGCTCGATTAAATAAACTAGAGAGATTTGTGACATCCGTTTGGTCTCGCGAACCAATTTTATAAGCCGACAAATTCCCCGCTTAATATGAAATGACATTAAACAGTGGTTTATATTACTCGGGTTCTTAAAATTCCCTATAAGGGCAAGCCCCTATAGTTAATTACATCTTAAGTGACGGGAATCACCTAAGAAAACTCTCGATAATAATCAGTAGTTCTCGCTCTCAAGAATTTCAAAGTTTAAGTTTTCAAGGGATTGAATTTTGGAATTTCAATAGTGGAATGGATCAAATTTGGAACATTTTATTTTAGGAATCCAAAGGAAGAAAGGTAGGAGAAATCACGCATTCGAAGCGAACTTCGGTAATTTCCCGACTATCCTATTGTTTGGCTCGAATTTAGAAAGTCCTAATGTTTATTTAATGTTTTGATCTCGCCAATTTTAATTAATTAGGACTTATATTCGTATGATAAAATCATACAAATAGCCTCGAAGATGTGAGGGTTTATGTCGTATCGGACGACTACCTCGGAAGTCCTAAGACCAGTTAGGGCTTAATTTACATGATATGATCATGCAAATGCCTAACGAAGAGTCGAGGATTTATGTTGCACTAGTGCAAACTACCTCGAAGTCCTACGGCTTCGGTTATTTAATTCTAAGGAAAGTTTTGTCGAAGTAGACTCAGTTTTCGTCGATGACGATGGCCGTGCCGCCCACCATGCTCCGAGCTCCTCGTTGTTGCAGAGGTTTAGTTTTAGAAGTCATAAATCGCGAGATGAGAGAAGTGTTCTGGTTTAGAGAAAGTCTTAAAATCCATGTGTTTTTAATATTTTAATTAAAACAAATCTTAAAGTTGATTATAACAACACCGATTAAGATCCCACTTGCTCCATCCTTCCGCATCGTTATTTTTATCGAATTCACTTAGTCCGTATGAATTTGCTAAACTCAACTCAAATGAGTTCCGCACTTTCATTTAGACCGTGGGAAATCCCGTTAGCAACACGTAGGTTACATCATCCGAGGTATTCCCGATCATCCAACAAGACGTTTTAATTTAGTCGTAGTTGTAGTTTTGTTGTTCTGTTTGTGATTAAATTTCGAGTTGTTTTATATTTTGAAATGTTGTGGCGGTGAATTTTATCTTGTAATGACTTTTAATTTAGTTTTGGTTTCAGCTTTAGGGACTATCCTAAAGTTGTGGGTTTTCATGCAATGCATTGTTTATCATGCAAGAAAAGCTAAGTGCGATGCGATTAAATAAATTGCAGTAAGGTAAATTGCAATAAAATAAAAGCGTACCTGTGAGGGTCTTCCCGTCATTCCAAGTCGCACTTAAAACACAATTTAGAATATTTAAGCATTTAAAGCAATTTCTAGGTAAAGCTAAGGGAAGGGTTATGGTTTTCTACCAAGTTCCTAATCCTATAGCTAGTCATCTCCTATGACGTCTAGGTTCTTGTATTTTGGTTTCGAGGACGATTTTCTTCATCAAAGAACAATTAAGCTCAATTCGTTCTTATAGAACATCCCATCATATCGAGGAAGTGCTTAAGACGAATCTTAAACATCTTTTCAACATTTCGTGAATTGTTTCAAGTCCAAGATGAATTTAATTATACAAGTGAATTAATCATCCGGGATGTTTAAGTTAAGTTTTATTTCTTGCTCAGTGAATTAGGACATTTGAATATCCTATAAGTGAAGTAACATTTCACTTGATACTCCATTTAGGAGTTATGATAACAAAAGCTTTCAAGGGCAAAATGATGTTTAATGATTTATGATTCAATTTAAGTTCAAATTAATGATTTAAGTTTGGAATAGTGTTCAAGTTATTTTAGATTTATTTTTGAATTCTTCATGTCTTAGGTGATGTTATATTTGATTTAATTTAATTTAATTTAATTTAATTTAATTTAATTTAATTTAATTCAATGTGGTTTAATTTAATTTAATTTAATTTAATTTAATTTAATATAATATGATTTAATTTAATTTAATTTGATTTGATTTGATTTGATTTGATTTGATTTGATTTAATTTAATTTAATTCAATTTGATTTAATTTGATTTAATTTAATATGTTTTAACTTAATTTTATTTAATTTTTTTTTAATTTAAATTTAAATTTAATTCTATTTTTAATGTTTAATTTAATTTAATTTAATTTTTTTATGTAATTTAAAGATGATTTAATTTTAATTGTTAAAGTATTAATTTAATTTAAATTTTAAAAGGATTTAATTTAAATAATTTAACTTTAATTTAATTTAATGATTAAGTCTTTTAGCATTTTAAATTTTAAATTTGAATTATCATTTTAATTAGGAATTAAATATTATTGAGATGATTAATTTAGGGATTCTTAAATTAAAGAATAAATCTCTTCCTAATAATATCCCTATTTTAATAATTCCAATTTTATTATTCTTCCAAATTTAATCAATTATTTTAATTAAGGTTTATTTCAATTATTTTTAAATTGTTTAGTAGGTTTCTACCCTTTAATTATTTAAATTTCAATCATCCAAATCAGATTAAGATCAAATATTTTACCATTTCATTTTATTAAGCCTAAAGTTTTAATTAAGGGTTAAAATTTTAATTACCATTTTGCCCTTCAAGCTTAATAATTTCATAACTCACTAAATTGAGCTCAAATGAATTTGAAATTTTTATGTGACTTCACTCATATGTCAATAAAGACATTAGAGGAGAAAATGTGATTTTTCTGTATTTAATTTATTTATGTAATTATTTTTGGTGGAAAATAAGGATTTCCAAGGAAAATTTAATAATATGACCAAGGGAAAGTTTCTGTCCTTAAGAAAATTATGGGACATTCCTAATGACCAGAGGACCACTTGGACCAATTTTGGTGATTTTTTGACTTATATTTTATTTATTAAAATTATTTTAAGTTTCGGAGTATTAATTAATTTAAAAATAAAATATAAGTTGAAAAATGAATTTTATAATTTTTCAAAATCTTCTATGATATCAAGGATTCCAAAGAATCAAATTTTACAATTTTCTGATTTTTCCTTAATTTATTGGAATTATTTTAGTGGAAATGCTAGAAAATGTATTTTTTAATTTTAAAAATTACCCCAAGGCTTTAAAATTTAATATCTCAATCCTAGAGACATAAGAAAAATATGGGGTTTGTTCCTAAGTGATTAGAATTCAAAATGTGACATTTTGGTGAATTTTATTATTTTTGTAATTTTTATTATTATTTTAATTATTAAAATATTAAAATAATACTAAAAAATCAACTTTTTTAGAAAATTGAAATTTTAATTTTCTTAAATTCCCCTGATATCAGAGAGGCTCCAAAACCAATTTGGTGAATTTTTGAAAGGTATTTTGAAAGTTATGAATTTTTAAAGTTTAAAATGACTAAATGGCTTAATCAACCCATTTAGTAGGCTAACCAAGTCCAATTGACTTCAAACTTTTATGGTGGGTTCCTCTGATCCTAAAGGTCAGTGGAGAATTGATTTCAAGTCAATTTGATGTATGGTTAGCTCTAATTAATTAAGGATCTATTTTGGGTGTTTAAGCCAATTAGTGGTTAATCTGAGTGAATTAACTCAAGTCCTATTTTTCCTAGTGGTTCTCTCAGTACATAAGGAACATCACCAAATTTTCCTAGAATTTATTTCACAACATGCTAATTTTTGGAATTAAAATACTCAAAACAGCAACATGCATTTGAAAAATCAATAACTTTTCACAGAGATGGCCTCTCGACCTTGGAAAATTCAGTGGAATGTTCCCAAGTTCGGAGGCTTCAAAAGCCCTATGGTCTCATGCCATGGTGAATTGTATGAATGCATGGAGAATTAAAACAATGCAGGGAGTAAATAATTAATTAAAAATAAAGTACTAGACAAAATTAATTAATTTCTTTTCCATATTATTCTCCTCTGTTCACTGAGCAAGGGGGTATTTTTATTTTATTTTTGTGATTTTTCTACACAAAGATATGGATTTTTGAAGTTTCGGTATTTAAATAAATCAGAAAATACCTAATTTTCTATTTATCCACATCGGCGCCGCTTCAACCTCAGCGTCTCCGAACAGCCACGCGGCGCGCTCCCATTCGACGCCGCCTTCCGAGTCAGCGCCACGCGGATCGCGGTTCACGTACCGTTTGCCGATCCGACGCCCTCTGAGCCGTCCGTCCGCGCGTGTATCGAATGAACGACATCCGTTCATCGTCCCCGAGCGTCCTAACCCGAGAGCCGTCTACCTTCTGCACCCTAAGATCTCACTCGATTCTCCATGGATTTTTATGTTCTTATGCTCTATGGATTCGTCTCGAAGAGACGAACACATCTATACGACTAATGCTCATCGAAATCGACTCATTTAAAATGGAGAATGTTCGAAGCTCGGGATGAAGAATTGATCCATACCTTGGCTTCGAGAGGTGAAGCCTCGATCGTGGATGCTCGGCACGTTCGTTGGAGCCGCAGGAGGCCAGGGATGAAGCCCTGTGGATGCGGTGAATCGCCTATGTGTGATTTCCACCAAGGCCGATTCCAACCTTTGGAGTCCGGAGCAACCGGATGGCCCCGGAGAGGGGGCTTTCACCGGAAAACTCCTTCTCGGTCCCGTGCAGTGTGTAGAGCCAATCAATTTGGGGATTGCCTCACCGTGGTGAAGTGTCCCGTTTTTAGAGTGGAATTTCAACTCGAAATCGAGCTCACAGAGAAGAAATGGCAGGGAATCGCAGTGGGGATCAAGTGCACTGGGTGTAGGGGAGAGTCTGGGATGATTTTGGCAGAGTTTCTGTATGGTTGGTTCAGCACCTCCTTTGGCCGAGAGGGTGAGGGGTTTAAATAGGCATGGGCCGGAGGGCCTGCGGGGAGCCGAGGGCGCGATCACCGCTTCTGCGCATGTGAAGAGCGCCCATGGTGGCCATCGGGCATGAGGCAGACTCCCTACAAAGTGAGAATTCCAAGCTTGGGCTCACATGCGAGCTCTCGGCCTGGTGGTTTCCGGCGGCTGTGGTAGCTGGCCGGCTGTGCATGGGTCACCCTCAAGGTCGGGTGGGTCGTGGTCGGGACTTGGTGCAAGCAATCGGCAATTGCCATGTGTAAAGGCTTTGATCCAAAGTAGAATGGGGCATGGCTAGTTTTGAAGTCTAAATGGGTCAATTCACCCATTTGGGCTTGGTGCACCCTTCAAGGTGGCTTTGGGTGCCGTGGGGGATCAAAGGATCAGCTGGTTCGCATGGATGAAGTCTCCATCCAAATATATTTGGATTAAATTTAAGTTTAGGTGAATCATGATTAAGGCTAATGAGCTTTAGGGATTAAGGAAAGCTCTCCCTCTTCTTACCCAATATGGCATGGTGGAGTGTCCAAGGCTCTCATGGCTCACATGTGGCTCATGCATGGCTTCATGGCTCACCTTTGGCTTGGGGAAAGGCTCTCGTCAAGCAATACGTAACTGAACGAAGCATGCTT